>JAENPR010001824.1:0-104406 GCA_018135685.1 Themeda triandra | reverse complement strand
CCTACCAGGTGCAATTCCAGTAAACAGCAAGCCATACCACTACTCCCCACACCATAAAACAGAGATTGAGACCCAAGTTCAAGAGCTTCTCACAGCTGGTTTATCACACCCAGCAGTAGCCATTTTGCATCCCCAGTACTTTTAGTTAAGAAAAAGGATGGGTGCTGGAGAATGTGTGTTGACTATAGGAAGCTAAACTCATTGACAATCAAGAACAGATTCCCCATGCCAGTAATTGAGGAGATTTTGGATGAACTGGCAGGAGCCAAATACTTCACAAAGCTGGACATGAAAGCTGGATACCACCAAGTGAGAATGGCACCTCAAGATGAGTATAAAACAGCTTTCAAAACACACCAAGGGCACTACCAGTACAAGGTTATGCCCTTTGGGCTAACCAATGCCCCTGCAACATTTCAATGTCTCATGAATCAAATACTGCAGCCCATGTTGAGAAAAATAGTCCTGGTGTTTCTTGATGACATTCTAGTCTACAGTCCTACTTTGCAAGATCATGTTGTTCACTTGCAAGATGTCTTTGAGTTACTGAGAAAGAACCACTTGTTCCTAAAAGAGTCCAAGTGCTCTTTTGCACAACCCAGCTTGGAGTATCTGGGACATGTTATTTCAGCAAATGGGGTTTCAACGGATCCATCCAAAATCAGTGATATGATGAAATGGCCTGTACCAACTACAATGATTGAACTAAGAGCTTTTCTAGGCCTCACAAGATATTATAGAAGATTTGTCAAGGGATATGGCCTGCTTACAAAATCACTCACTTCAATCTTAAAGCTCAAGCAATTTGCATGGTCATCTGAAGCTCAGGCAACATTTTTCAAAGTAAAAGAAGCTCTCACCCAAACACCAGTACTAGCCTTACCCAATTTCCAGTAACAGTTCACAGTGGAAACTGATGCATGTGCTGATGGCATTGGGGCTGTCCTGATGCAACATGGCAAGCCTGTAGCCTATCTCAGCAAAGCACTGGGTGTCAAAAACATAGGGTTATCAATTTATGAGAAGGAATTCCTTGCTCTCATCATGGCAGTGGAAAGATGGAGGCATTATCTACAAAGAAGTGAATTTGTCATAGTCACGGACCACAAATCACTCTCTTATCTCAATGAGCAGAATCTTCACTCAGAAATGCAGAGAAAAGCTATGACTAGGCTCATGGGCCTCAATTTCAAGATAGTATACCGAAAGGGCAAAGAGAATAAAGCAGTTGATGCCCTCTCTAGGGTGGCCCATCTGTTGGCATTGCAGGCTGTATCATCTGTCCAACCTGCATGGATACATGAGGTTCTCAATACATACACTACAGATCAGAAAGCTCAGCAGCTTCTCCAGCAATTGGCCGTCCATAGTCCTGATGAACAGGGCTATTCTTTGCAGCAAGGCATCATATATCATCAGGGCAAAGTATGGTTGGGACATAACTCAGCTATCCAAACCAAGGTAATTGCATCTTGCCATTCTAGTGCTATTGGGGGCCATTCTGGCATTGCTGCAACTTACCAAAGGCTAAAAAGGCATTTTGCATGGAAAGGCATGAAACAAGATATTGAGAATTTCATTAAGTAGTGCCAAATCTATCAATAGTCTAAGCACAGCAACTCTCATCCTCTGGGATTATTACTACCATTGCCAATTCCCACAGGTATCATGCAAGATTTGACAATGGACTTTATAGAAGGCTTGCCCAAGTCCCAAGGTTATAGTGTGATTCTGGTCATTGTGGATAGACTGACTAAATATGCCCATTTTATTCCTGTCAAACACCCATACAATGCAGAATCCATAGCACACACCTTTCTGGAGACAGTAGTCAAGATTCATGGCCTCCCTAAATCAATTGTTACTGACAGAGACCCAATATTCATCAGCAAGTTCTGGACACATTTCTTCAAAGCTTACAAGGTTGATCTGAATCTAAAAACAGCTTACCATCCTCAGTCTGATGGCCAGACTGAGAGGGTGAATCAGTGTGTTGAGATGTATCTGAGATGTTCTGTACAAGATGCTCCAGCTACCTAGAAAGCTTGGCTTCCTCTTGCTCAGCTGTGGTACAACTCCTCCTTCCACACAGCAATTGGCTGCTCACCGTTCAAGGCTCTTTTTGGTTATGAACCAAACCTGGGGGCTGTGCCAACTATTACAGCAGACACTCCAGATGATGTTCAGACAGTCATAACAAATAGAGAACTGCACTTGGAAGCTTTGAAGACTCATATGGCAAAGGCACAGAATAGAATGAAACTGATGGCCGACAAGAAGAGGAAGGATCATCAGTTTGCAGTGGGTGAGAAGGTTTTGCTCAAACTTCAACCATATACTCGATCATCTATGGCCAACAGACCATTTCCTTAGCTTGCATTCAAATACTATGGCCCTTATGAAGTTCTGGACAGGGTTGGTCCAGTGGCATACCATTTGAAGCTGCCTGACACTTCACTAATTCACAATGTTTTCCATGTCTCACAGCTCAAACCTTTTGTTCAGGATTTCAGTCCAGTGTATGACACTTTACCAATGACCACTGACCTGGAAGCAGCTGCAGCAATACCATTGCAGGTCGTGGATCGCCGGCTGGTGCACAAGGGCAATGCCGCTGTACCACAAGTCAAGGTTGCCTAGACCAAGCTTCCTCCAGCTACAACAACCTGGGAAGACTACTTCGTCCACAAGGAGCGATTCCCGGATGCTCCAGCTTGGGGACAAGCTGCTACTCAAGGGGGGGAGGTGCCACGCATGGCGGCCACGAGTGAAGGAGCAGGTGCTAGCAAAGGCGTATTCCTATTAAGCTTAGCTTGTTTACGTTTCCAGTGTTGCGTGGCGTATTCTGCCAATGGCCAGAGTCTGTAATAAGAAGTGAACCGGTGCGCCGAAGACATCATCTTCATTTTTCAGAATCGAAACAGTAAGGCCAAGGCTCGGGGGTTAACCCGGCCAACGCCATCGTCGCAAATCCTTCTTGCTTATACTTCGCGTGCTCACGTCGCCGGCGATGGGTGGCCAAGGGGCGTGACAATCTCGCGGCGATTCGCTCAGATTTGCTGAGGATTCGGGTTCTTGCGGGGTCAAAGTGGGTTCTTTGGGCGGGATCGGTCGAAAGGTGGGATCTTGGCGCTGATTCGGCGGGGTTCGCGCGGCAGGATTTAGGGTTTAGCCAGCGGCGGCGGTGGTGATCGGTCTGTGCCGCTGGGAGAGATGTCGGCGGTAGTGGCGTGCGCGGAGAGGGTGACGAATGATATGCTGATCGGCCCGGACTGGGCGGTCAACATAGAGCTCTGCGACATCATCAACATGTATCCCGGGTCTGACCAAAGTCTTCCCTCCCTATCTACTTTTTTTGCGTATGATTTGTTTTTTATTTGGTATGTCTGGATCGGTATTGCAGCTGAGCAGTGTAATTATGCGTTAGTACTAGCTCACTACAGTATTTATCCAGGGAGATCGAATAGGGTTTGATGGAATTATTCAACCCATTGATTTGTTCGCAGTGATTAGTTGTGATTTTGTTTTATTATTATCCACTGCAACATGTCGAACTTACATTGTTTTAGAGCAGTCATGTAAATTCAGTTATCCTGCGGTGATGCGGTACTGCTTGATTGCTTCTATGGTACTTTGAATCTGCTCCACTTGCATTGTGTTGTGTTTTCATTACTGGTTGCTGCAAATGAATGTGGTTTCTTGTTTTGATTTCTCTGTAGTTTTCTTTGCAGTTGATTAGGAAGTTGGAATCTTAAGTTTCTAAGGGAGGGTGAGATCTTTATTTAATGATGAATAGTTTGTTGTTGGTTAGTTGAGTCAGGGTCACCAAATTTTTGTGGCATTTGTTGTTGATGAGGTGCTGGTTTACCTATGCTCCAAAGTTGATTAACACATCCCTCGAGGAGTGTTTTTGTGGCAACTTATGAACTAATATTTAGGTATGGAATATAACTATATATGCTCTGTTTGGTAATGTTTGTCTGTGTTTTTTCATGGTTGGGTAATGCTTATCACAAAGTTTGTTTATTGTGCTGGATTGTTGAATGTAGAGTTTCCAAAGTTATATGTCACTTACCATTTATCATTTTATATGCTTCATAACATGCTGATAGAACTTTGTTGAAATGCAGACAAGCAAAGGATACGCTCAAGCTCCTAAAGAAACGTCTTGGAAGCAAGAAATCAAAAGTGCAAATTCTAACACTTTATGTGAGTTCTACTAGACTTATCCTTTACTTTTTTTATAAAAAAACACAGAATTTTGACATATTGTGAATTCTCTTAGCAATGTTTGGCTTGAGTCATAGAGATTAGCAATATTCATTTACTAACATAATGAAGAAAAGCTTTTAGAATCTAGTTTCCACATTATGACTGGTTTCATAAACATAGAGTTTAGTCATTAGTTTTTGCATTAGTACCTCCATTATTTAGTTTTGGAAAATTATGAACATGACACTTAGCTTTTGCTGATGTTCATGCTTCTTTCCTTTGAGCTGATGTGACGATTCTGACTTGTTCCCTTATGTCAGGTGCTAGAGACTCTAAGCAAAAATTGTGGGGATATTGTTCATTAGCAGATTGTTGACCGTCACATATTGAGTGAAATGGTTAAGATAGTAAAGAAAAAGGTGATGAGAATACCTGTTTGATTTAATGTTTTTTTCTGCATTCATGTTCTTCTATGTTTGATATTTGTTTCAACTTTTCAGCCAGACTTAAGCGTCCGAGAGAAGATATTGAGTTTGATTGACACATGGCAAGTGGCTTTTGGAGGTCCATCAGGAAAATATCGACAGTATCATGCGGCTTACCAAGAACTCAGGGTACCAACAGCTTTTGTTACCAAACTCTTTCTTTGCCCTGTTCTTATATTTATATATGTGTGATCATGGAATCTGAATTTTCTAGTTACACTGTTTCCTATTTTCAAGTTTGTTCGATTCCATCTTTTCTCTGAGTTTTGTACTGCATACTTTTATTAGTTAGCCGAACCTTGATTAGTACATTGCTATCATAATGTTTGCAGGCTGCTGGTGTTGATTTTCCACCTCGGGAGGAAAATTCAGTCCCATTGTTTACACCACCTCAAACTCAACCGTTAAGACATCCACATCTATATCCACCTCCAGGTCAAAGCTATGAAGATGCTGCCATAGAAGCTTCTCTTCAATCTGCCCCTCCTGCACCTGCCCTCAGGTAGTCTTTTATGTGCTTACCATTGTGATCTCTGAGATCAGGCCTTTCTGATTTAGTTTATTTTGTATTGAGAAGTCATCATTTATGTTTAATGTCCAAGCATTGAAAGGAGTACAACTAGTTTCATCACCTTATGTTAATAATTCATGCTTCTATGTAGGTTGTACCTTGTCTTTTATTTTCTCCTTGTTGCAGCCCATGCTTAATAATTTCTAAAAATTGTATTCTGAATGATTGCTCACATTTTTGTCATATTTCCTGTAAATACAAGATTTTTAGATAACACAAAAACATGGTGGAATTGTTGAAATAAACATGTCTGAGGCCTGCAAAATATAGAGTCCCATAAAACAGCAAACACATGGCGTCTACAAAATATGCCTCAGCACACAACAATTTTGCAGGACTGAATGTTTTTTAAACTGTTCATATAAAGCCTATTGATGATCATGTCTAGGTAGCTGGGATGATGATGATGAAATGATGAATGCATTTTTCAAGCCTATTAGTTTCATCTCAGTTGTTGCTTCTAGCCCCTTGTTGGTTTTAATCAACTTCAAACCATACTAGCAAGTAGCAATGTGGCAGTACCTTGATTATGATTATATTTGCTGTGCCGCATTATGCACGCCACATGATCATGAAACTAGGTCCAAGCTATTCTTAAAAAGTTCTTATCGCATTGGCAGTTCTTTGACCAAACATTTACTTGACATGTTTTTACTGTCAGTACAAAAAGAACATGTTCTTTATTTCCTTTCTGAAATTTCTTGGTTACATAACTAGTTTACGAGTCAAATTTCCATTGTCATGTAAACAACTCAAATTCTGGAAAGTTTTTCACTGTTCTTCATTTTTTTTCACAAAATCTTTGCAGTGCAATTTTAATTTTTTTTATTTCTGCATCCATTATTTTTTACAGTCTGAGCGAGATTCAAAGTGCTCGAGGGATTGTGGATGTGTTGGATGAAATGTTAAATGCTCTGGACCACCGGCATCCTGAGGTGAGCTTCTTATAATAAAGCATTAAGTTTTATTCTGTTTCAGTACAATCCTTAATGATCTTTGTGCTATGCTATGTAATAAAGTTATAGTTGCATCTATTATATTGTCATGTTGATAGCTGGTATTACTTCAATTTGTTGGAGTATGTGTGTTTGTGTGCGCCTCCAGCCCAGGCCGGCCCATGTAGGGCAAGGCCCATTAGGGTTAGGGTTATGCACTGCCTATATGTACCCTGGGGGTTCACCCCCTTCCATCTATCCAATACAGAGGAGTGAACACTCTAGCATGGTATCACAGCTCTGAGCTTGATCCGGCCGGCCGACCTCCTCTTCCGCTGCCAGCGCGCCCCCGGGGAGAGCCACCTCTCCGCCGGGGGCAGCGCCCTTGGTTCGGCGCCGATCCTTTCGATCCGCGCCCGTCGTCGCGTCATCACGAAGCAGCAGCAAGCGGCAGCTCCTCCATCCACGCGGCCCCGCCCCGATCCAGCGCCGTCGCCACCCTGCGCGCCTCCAGCGCCGCTGCCCCTCCGGGCTGCGGGGGCGGGGCGGGCGGCCAGGGAGCTCCGCCCGGCGCGGATCCGCCCGCCTCCTCCCCGCCCGCCTCTCCCGACGCGGATGCGCCGCCTCTCCTCCCCGCCGCCGCCGCTGCGCGCATCCAGCGCCACCGCCACTCTGGCCCCGGCTGCGGGGGCCGGCGCGGGCGGCCAGGGCTCTGCCAGGCGCGGATCCGCCGCCTCTTCCCCGCCCCACCCGCCGCCGGCTTGTCCTCATCCTGGCGCGGATCCGCCCACCTGTCCTCATCCTGGCGCGGATCGGCCGGGCGCCGCCTCTTCTCCGCCCGTCTCCATCTGCTCGTCGCGGCTCGTCCTCATCTCCGCCTCTGGCTGCTCTCATCGTCCATCCGCTCGTAGCTCGTGTGCTGGTGGGCTTTATACGAGTTCTTTTTTTGTTGCATTTGTTGCTGTCTATAAGTCTGTTGCTGCTAGTATCTAGTTTGTGTTTGTTGCTGCTATGTATCTATTCTTTTCCATTGTGTCGCCCTGCTGTTCGTCGTCTTCATCGACACCCCCCGAGGACGAGGCAGCTGCTGCGCCCTCCAGGCTGCAGCGGCCCCGCTCGTGGTCTACCTTCACCGACGGCGCCGTCGCCTTTCCAGGCGGTCGCGTCACCCACCGCCGGTCGTCGTCAAGCAAGCTCTCCGTCCGGAGTCCACGCCCTTCGCCGTCTACCGCGGACGACGCCCCCCTCCCCGCCACCCCTACTCTGAGCGCGGGACTTCTACGAGGGCAGGCAGGAAAGCCGCCACCCCACTTCTTCCCCTCCGCCACCCCTGACCTGAGCGCGGACCTCGACTTCTCCGCCACCCCTGCTCTGAGCGCGGTCTCCGAGGTATCCGGGTGCGCTGCCATCGCCTGGCGCCCCTGCCGCTGCATGGCTCGGCTCACCGTTCCGCGGCCACGACAGCTCGGTGTTGCGACTACGTCTTCGACCGTCTTCACTGCCACCTCGACTCGGCAACTTCTACCTTGGCTACGACCACGACGACCTCGACCTCGGCTACTTCGGCACAAAAAGGGCTATCCTTCACTTCTTCGCTCCAGCCACAACGTCCGCGACACGGTTGCGACTGCGGGGGGATGTCATCGCTTCGGCTTTGTTGGTCTCCAGTCTCATCGTGTGTTCGCCCCTGTTGTGACTGCGGGGGGATGTTGGAGTATGTGTGTGTGTGCGCCTCCAGCCCAGGCCGGCCCATGTAGGGCAAGGCCCATTAGGGTTAGCATTAGGCACTGCCTATATATACCCTGGGGGTTCACTCCCTTCCATCTATCCAATACAGAGAAGTGAACACTCTAGCACAATTGTTTCATAGGTAGGATTATCAATGTTGCTGTGCAAGTATTAATCAAGTTTACATTGGATTGCTTTTATTTTGAGTATTTTTACCCATTTCCTGATTATATGTGTTTTGAGTCAAGTATATTATTCCATTTTGAGTTTATCATATTTGTTCAAACAGAAATGTCGTGTAACTAACTCGGTGATGTGATGGCCTACTTTTCGATTGGGCTCCTAATGAACCATGTTTTCCATAAGGACTCAGGGTGCAGGAATTCGATTTAGATTTCAGCCCTGTAATCTTTTCTAGAAGTTGGTCTCCTTTTGCATAAATCTACCTTTGTCAGAATGCTTTTGGTCTTCAATGAAAAATGAGAATCTCAACTGCGCAAGTGCATTTAAACAAGTGTTTTACTCTACAACAACAACCAAGCCTGTCAGTCCCAAGCAAGTTGGGATAGGCTAGAGTTGAGACCCAACAAACCACCCTCAGTCACGGTTCAGGCAGGTCGATAGCCATTTTCCAAGCACTCCTATTCAGACACAGATCTCCAGGTATATCCCATTCTTTCAAATCTCTTTTTATTGCCTCCTCCCACGTCAACTTTGGCCTTCCTCTGCCTCTCCTCACATTATTATCTTGACTTAGAACTCCATAATGCACTGGTGCCTCTGGAGATCTCCTTTGGACATGGCCAAACCACCTCAACCGATGTTGGACAAGCTTCTCTTCGATAGGTGCTACCCCTAGGCGATCCCGAATATCATCATTCCGCACTCGGTCCATCCTCGTGTGACCACAAATCCAATGCAACATACGCATTTCTGAAACACTCAGTTGTTGAACATGTCTTCTCTTTGTGGGCCAGCATTCTGCTCCGTACAACATGGCGGGTCAAACAAGTGTTTTACTCTAATTTTTTTATTTGTTTAGGCAAAGTAGTCTTGTCTCTTTGTTTCTTTATCTTTAATCATGCTCTTTGGTGTGGATTGGTCTGATTGGGCTTCATACTGTAGGGTGTAAGGGAGGAGCTCATTGTTGACCTAGCCAATGCCGGTCATGTCAATCTCGTGTCATGGATCTTGTTAACAGTACTGAGTATGATTTTTATTTTGTTATTTCTTTTTCCTTTTATTTTACACATATGCTGTAACAGAACATCCTGCATTCTCTCTGCAGCGACGAGAGCCTTCTATTTCAGGCCCTAGGACTAAATGATGAGTTACAGCGTGTTGTTCAGCGTCATGATGACATAGCAAAGGGGATCCCTCCTGGTACTGGAGCACCTGTACCTGCTTCTGCAAATGTCAACCAAGGGACTGCCCCAGCTAGGTCCGCTGCAGCTTCATTTTCTCCACTTCTAAATGTACATGAGGATGATGAACCGGAAGACGAGTTTGCTTTTTTACTCAATACAAGTTATTTTAAAACATGCTACTGTTATTTCAAGTTTGGGGCGCCGCGTCGTAATGAATGCTACCTGTTTCCTGCCATAATAAATGCTACCGGTCGTTCCTGGTAATCTCATATAGTTACGGTTCACGTTACGGACTCCACCTGCACTAAATCGTCTCGATGACTCACTCCATGTTACTTGCTGTCCGATAGGGGGCGCACCGAAACCTCAGGACAGAATGTCCGCGTTGATATTCCCTAATGTCTTAGTTGAGAAAAAAATAGACAGATGGATGGTAGTCATCACTGCATATTCGCAAATGTCATAGCTCAATTAAAACTTATATAAAGTATGAGCTACTAGGTATTGGCCTCTATATTGTAATGGCACACAAAATTTTTAAGAGAATGATATACAATTAAATTGCAAGGTATACAAATGTTTATGGTATATATGGATATGAGTATCTTTTGGAGCAATAACAACGGGCATAATAATAACCACATCACAAGCACAATTTCTTAAGGAGAATCATAGTCTACTAAAGTCTTATATAATAAAAAATTGGAACTTGTGGATTCCTGTGGCACCCTAGCTACTTGTAAGATTCTTTGAGTTGAAGGGTACTTCATGCCCGGGAACTGAACCTGCACAACAAGAGGATGCAAGAATAAGTTGCATTTTTTCCAAATAAAACTATGTGAGGTTTGCAGCTGTTATCTAACTGTCCATCTGCAAAAGAATGTCTGCACTCGTTAGAGACTCCATGCTTGAGCTCAACAATTAAGTATAGGGTAGTTTAGATGTGCTGAAAGCCTGAATACTTTCTCTGCCAAATGCATAGAAAAGAATACCTTATTGCAGTACGAAATTGTGCTTAAGGTTGGAAAGACATTCAGAACTACGAAGGCTCTCCGAATCAATCAATGCACATCTAGGAGCTAGTTAATTATTTCGTCTCCCTTCTCCTTCCTGAAAATATTTGAATATAATGCTTTCTAATAGAATTACAATAAAGATTTATAAGTCATATCGTCTCTATATAGGAGGATAACAATATTAGGCAATTGGAGAGAAGAGGGATAAATCACAGCATGGGAAACCTGGATCTCACCTTCACAGCTTGGATCAGTGCCAAATCTGGCGGTTGCCTGGAGGAGGGGCGGGGGCGTGGTAGTCCACTGCTGCGGGAGAGCGAGGTACGGACGCCATGGACTTCGACTGTAGACCACAGCGGCGTTCATCCAGCCGAGAACTTTGCCACTTAGCCACCGCCATCGTCGACGCAAACGATGCCAACATCACTGGCGGCTAGCCATGGAGGCACGACCTAGCTCAAGGCAGTCGCAGACTGATGGATCTGCGGCCTCGTTCTGCTGGCCCGCGCCCTTGAACGGTGGGCCGCGCCCGCGTCACAGGGCACCATGCCTGCACTGGTAGCCCACGGCTGGCGTGGCGCCCTCCTCGCCAGAGCGAGAAGGCAGGGATCCATCAGCAGGTGAGGCTGCGCCGCTGCTGAGACCGAGAGGGATTGCGGAAGAAGGTGGATGCGAGAGGAAGAGGTGACCGCACGGCCGGGCGCCGGGCGGAAGCAGGTGTGGCTCGCGAAAGTTCCCGACCGCCGGCACGATGAAAGCGGGTAGAAATCCCAAATGGATCCATCATCCGACGGCTGACATCTCACGTTCGTCAGATCTAATGGTTATTGGGTTAACGGGTGACGTGGCCCGATCCGTTATTGAGCTTTTGGAAGTAGGATTCCTATTAAGAGATAAACCAGCGCACATTTCTAGACTTAGCCATATTTTCATGTATCTAAACCATGATAAATTTCTAGACTTAGCCATATTTACTCCCGATTATGCTAAAGAAAAAATTAAAGATTATTTAAAAAGAAAAATAGCATTGGGCCGTATTCGGCCCACTAAGGCCCAGCACGCGTGAGCCGGCCCAGGTGGAGAGGCAGGCTGGTGCCCAGAAAACTGATAGCAGGCCGGCCCATGTAATGGCCTAGATGCGGGTTGTATTTGTCCAAAGCTCGAGGGCCTTTTTGCAAAATTTCCTGAGAGAGGAACCTGGACTGTGGGTTCTATTTCTCTAAAGTTCGAGGACCTTTTTGCAAAATGATCGGGGCTGCCACGATCTGGGCAGTCCGTCCGGCCGATCGGACGGCCGGGAATACCACGCGACGTGGCCCCTCTCGCCGGCCAGCTTTTGGACCCAGGATTCAGTATACAGAGATTTTGATTATGCACGATTTTCCCTCTTCGATTGTCAGCATCTGAAATGATAATTCTTGTTTCTCTGAACAAGTAATAGGTTGCAGGTAATCCATTGATTCTGGATCAATGTTACAATGATCTTTGAATTGCTGTCCCAGACGCTTTACGTGCACCACTTCCTGTGGCCAATTTGCAATCTGCAGAAACACAATTGCTTGCTTTACGTGCACCAATTTCTGTAGCCAATTTGCAATCTCTATAAACGATTTCTGCACCAAAAGAGGGCTAACGGATCGGGCCACGTCGCCCGCTAACCATCTAGCCGTCGGATCAAGCCATCGAGCGTTAGGGACCGTCCGATCTGGACATACCGGGCTTCTCACCCGTTTAGCCATCGACCCGAATCCTCTCCAACCCGCTCGTGGCGACGCCCGCACCTTCCTCCTCCAGGCGTGGGTGAGGGCCCCAGCGACCATCCTGGCCGACCCCGACAGACGCGGTGTGCGAGCGCGGCAGACCCGGCCCGGCCACCCGGGAGCCATCCCAGAGCGGGTGGACGAGACGACCTGGCGCAGGCGGGGTACAGGCGCGACGGCCCCGGCCTCTCCGATCCCGGTCATCCCGGCCCAAGCGGGGGGCCAGCGGTTCCGGGAGTCTTCTCCGCCTCCCGGCTGCCCTCTCCAGATCTTTCTAGGTGTACTCCCTCCGTTCCATGAATATTTGTACATCTATGATTCAAAATTTTTCTCACAATATTGGTCACTATAGGGTCTGACAGAGGCAAGGTCTGCAAATCAGAGGGACAGCTGCGGAGGTAATGGAATAAAAAAACCAAGTAACACAATGTTTCAGAGCTTTCTGTCCAATCGTTGCACTACACGTCCACCGTTCCAGATTTATCCTGCGGTGTCAGCCTCCTCTGCATGCGTGCGCGGGCCACCAGCTGATACAGAGACAAGGGTTCCTTGGTTTGCGTGCACGAACCTATATTGTACAAATATTTATGAGACGGAGGGAGTACATCTCAACCCCGTCAACGCACACACACAAGGCTGACTCCTTCCGCGCGATGCGCGTGACGCACGCGCAGCCGCTCGCGTGCTGCCTTCCCTCCCAGCTGCGGCCTCCCTCCCATCGTCGCCCTCCATAACACGCCGCTGCTCAAACTCCACCCCAGGATCTGCGCTGGAGCGCCACGGCGCAGCACCACCGCCGTCGGCCCGCCCGCGGCTCCGAAGGCCGCTGCCATCGATCCGCCCACGGCTCCCAGCCGGACCGCCGTCTGCACCCTCCGCCGGCCGCGCCGTGCAGCAACGCGCCGCCGGCCGCGACGTCGCCCACCCATACTGGACATCTTGGTGCTTATCTCTCTCCGATCCCATCTTCTACTTACAAGTTACAAGTGCCTCAGTCATGGATGATGCACACCGCCTGCTCGATGGTTTGCCTGTACAACAAAGTTTGTTGCTAACCAAATAACCATGCCCATGTTTCTTCAGTAACAGAGTTGCGAACTGGACAGAGATATTTGGTTGCTACTCATCAGTGAATCATCCGTATCTGAGATCATTCTCAAAGTAAGTTCAACAGATCAAACTTTTTGCGATCTTCTACATGCAAATACCATTCAGATTTCATTTTCGGATTTTAAAGTTCTCTATTTTTCAGTCATACGATTGTGTAGCACCATTTTTAAAATTCCTAATACTAGGGATATAGGGAGACAAAATGATAACTTTGGTGCAAAAGAAATTCAGATATGTTATGTTTCTTTTAATTGTATTGAATTCAACAACAATATTCAGCCCACACTCCAAGTATCATTTGGAATTAAAGAGCACCTCCATCCCACAGAACCTTGCTGAAAAACATACCTCAGTTCCTTTGCACTACCCAGCTATGAATAGGCACATTGGTACCGGCAGTTGTTCGAGAAGTCAAACATGATCCAGTGTTCTTTTTGCCAATTCAGAACCTGGAGCAACTATCTCTGTTAACAGGAAAAGGGTGCTAGGAGACCTTGAGCCAAATGGCGAGCATCATAAGGAGCAGGTGCCTGCTTATAAATATATTCTTTTTGGTATGAAACTGATCACATAATCTTTTCAATTTTCCTTCCCAGCTTGATGATTCATAACCAATGTCCAAGTATCTTCACCTGGAAAATCTGCTTGCTGTCTATACATTACACATGCCGTCTGCCATGTCTACATTACCCCTATTGCTATAGCACATGTTACTAAAAGCCTACCTGCTTATAAGGTAGCAAGTCGATACAACTACAATGTTACCCATACATGTATAAGGCGCGCTTTACTTCTGTAACACTATGTATGCCCAAGACTGTACCAGATGGTGATAGAATATTACATGGTCTATTGCTTCGTTACCTCTTGGAGAATGAATTATCTGTTATGTTGCAATCCCTATAATGTTTGTCCTACGAAGGGCTCAAATGATAGCCCATCTAATAATTCCACATATATTTGAATTCCATGTATGATCATACAATGATGCTTTTGGGTATCTTTTGAGCTCAATTTGTCAATTACTCCTAGATCATAGGCTTGCTTAGGTATTTGAAGTCTGTTAGTGGCATGAATTACTATGCTTGCGGCTTTCCGGTTAATAATGTTCATGTTCATACTGATATCTTATTGGTTGATTGCTACTCAGAGTGTGTTCTACTGCCATTTTTCTGAACTAATGTGCTCTACTGCCATTGCCATGTTAGGTTCTGCCGTTGCCATTCTTGCCATTTTCTGTACTCAGGTAACTTAGGTGCTTGAGTATTTCCATGTTATTGTCCTTTTCCACATCGTTTGAAATTGTCTTATCTTCTGAACTTGGGAAAGAAAGGAATTTATTGTGTAGTGTTTTTAAAAACAAAATATGAGAACAAAGGCAATTATGTTTTTATGCTTCCACTTTTCGTGTTACCTTTTATTGCCACAAATTATTAGTGCGCTAATACATTCTAAAGATTTCGGAAAGCAAAAAAGAGGAGCTGTCCATATCTAAGCATGATAATCTTTTCAATTATGTTTCTTTCCAAAATTGGGATTCAGTTAGGTCCTATTGCTGACACTTCATTATCATCTCTTTCAGTTCTCAATCCTATGTGGAGGTGTTTTTGAAATTTGTAGTCATTGTTTCATGACCTTTTTAAAATTTTTACTTTGTTACTTATTGAGGTCTGACCTTGATGGCAATAATATAGGGTAACAGTGCACAAAAACTATGCTTTATGTCAAATTTAGTATGGGCAAGTATAGATATCATGTCCTGTTAAGTTCATGGATGATGGAACATTATTAGCTCTGAATTTGTGCAATCAAATTAGCATTCAAGAAAAGATCCATCTACGAGTTCATGCTTTTTACCGTCCCCTCGAAATATTCAGTGTATGTTTCCTACGATTTTGTTGGACTATTTATACTGATTTTTTTGGCAATCAATTTAAGGCTTTGATTCTTGCATTCGTGATACAGGCCAAACTTGTGCAGAATTAGATGGATCAGTGCGAGACTTTTCAGAGGCACCCTAGCCTCCTGCATATCGTCTATTTCTTTTATTCCAAATTTTATATATTGAATACTTCTGTAATGTCTAAAGGCACTTGTAAAGCTTGTTGATTTTTTTTTTTGTGTGCAAAGATATTGGTGTGACCTGGTGCCAATCTTTTTCTGCCGCTATGGTTAAAAATTCATTAGAACTGAAAGTCCTCTTGCAATCTGGATGTAAGAAATGCACCCCAAACTGTACTCGGCATTGCAGTGTGATATGCCTCAATTGTTTACTATACCTGTAGTTTTGGTGCTCAAGCTCTACCTAGGCTATTACCTGTTATTTCATTCATGCTGCTTATAAGCGTCTCTGTGATGTGATCTCATGTGATGAACTAGCCATTGCAAGCGGGCGACTTAGATCCTGAGGCTGTGTAGAGCAAATAAACTAATGCTGATTCAAAGATTTCAAATGTTAGCAGTGAAGATTCGCTCCTGAAATTACAACTCCACAAGGTTGTACAGATGAATACCCCTCTTGGAGATTTGTCGGTGTTTCGAACCCGGGGGGCCTAACACCAACTAGTAAATTTACGCCGCGTGTTCCCTAATCCGGATGGTGATGCAAGAAGTACACAAGACGTTTATCCTGGTTCGGGCAAGGGAGGCCCTACGTCCACCGGGGGGGGTGAACTTGTATTAACTTGCACCAAAGTGCTTGTACAGGGGTGAATACAAGCGCGCGTTGCGAGTGAGTGTTGTGAGACTTTGCCCGTGCGTGAGTCTGTAAGAGCTTGCTTGGTCCTCCCCTACACTAGTCCCCGGCGTCCCCTTTTATAGGCGAAGGAGAGGCTCAGGGTCACACTGTGCTGAGGGCATACGTAGCGGTGACGTCGAGGTATGGGCGTAGATCACGTCGCCGAGATTGTAGAGACATGCTTCGGACCGGTTCGAGCCTGTAGCAGCGTGGGTGATGACAGCCTGCCCGTCCTTCTCTGACGCGGACTGGCGTGATCGTCGAGCGGGGAAAGACAGATCACTGTGGGCGACGTGCCCTTTCCTGTGGCCATCACTACCCGAGCGGTCATTAACCGTTTCGAGGGGTAGGATTCGAGGGGTAGGCGACCGGGTGACGCGACCGAGCCACGGGAAATCCGGGTCAAATGTACAGTGAGTGCGTTTCGAGGGGGTGCCATACAGGGTATAGTGCACAGCGTGGTGAAACAGGGTAACTTGACACGCCCGAAACCCGAGTATGGGTGGTAAATAGGAGAAGTGACTGTTGGCGGTCCTTATTGCATATCTAACCCCGCCAACTTAGGTTCATAGTTCACCAAAAACCACCTAGATAGGAGGCTTATACTAACAAAACTCCATAGTTTTGTTGAACACTTGTTTTGCAGGAGCATTCATGGAAAACATGTATTTTGGGCCAAAAGCTAGAGAAAAGGGAATAAATATTTGAATTATAAAATTGGCCCAAAGGCAAGACAAGAAGAAAAGGAGAGAATGGCCAAACCGACGTACCAACATGACGAAACACCGCATGGGCCAACTTCAGGCCCAAGACCAAGCCCACCAGCCAAGGTCAGTCAGGGGGAGGCGGCACCCTGGCGCGCTCGCGCCCTCCCCTCTGACAGGAGGGCCAGGCCAGCTGGAGGCGGTGCAATTAATGCCCCAGAGGGCGGTGCGGGGGTGTTTTGGTCATTTGGGCGTGCGGAAACCGACCATGTCCACATATAAAAGCCCTTCTCTCTTTCATTTCACACATCCAACTTTTCATTCTTCATTCTCATTCCTCCCTCTCCACTTCCACAAGCCTACACTAGAGGAAGAGTAGAGCCATTATACCTAGCTTCTAGCTAGAATAGAAGTAGGAGAGTGATTGAGGTCAAGAGCGGAGTAACTCTTTTCGAGTACTCCCGAAGGCTAGTCTTCCACGGGGTGGAGTGCCGGATTTGTCGGCTCCTCCTCACTTGTACCTCTGCGACTTCTTATGCTTGAAGTAAGAGGTTCGTGTTTATCTATTCGTACGCTCCTTCTTGCAAAGTTATCTTTATCGTCGTTTGCTTGCGGGTTCGTCGACCGTCCTTGTGGCGGTAGTTCTAGTAGAGGACTCCTGATAAAGACGGATGTTCCTGGCCGACGCTAGAACTGTAACGTTGGCGTAGACGTGGTGTCTAAGCTAATTAGATACCTTTGTTTGCCCCGTACTCCACGGTTGAGGTGGTAGGCGGCAGGTGGTGACAGCCCTGTCCGTCCTTTGTAATCCCCACGTCCGGGTACGGCGTAGAGCTACTGGCCGGCATCACCTGGGAGTCCAGGTGCGATCCGGTGCCCGAAGCAAGCATTTCAGCGGTAGAGTTACCTTTCTCTAAGGATTCGTCTTATAGAAAACCTCACTTTCCCAGTTACCTACTCTCTCCTCTGGGCAACCTAGCTAAGACCTAAACCTGGCCATACCGTTCTTCGTGAAGTTTACGATACCCAGTCTATCACCGGGTGAAGTGCTACAACGGTCTTTCCGTGTGCTTGTGGAATTTACTGCTTTCGCTAAGAAATACCAACAAGCATTTCTGGCGCCGTTGCCGAGGAACGGTTGTCAAGTTTATCTCCGAACCTAGTTGCCCGTGTACCTTGTTCTACCTTTGCTTCTATTTTACATTTCTTTTCATCTTACAAAATGGAGCTACCAACCATTGCCAAACTATCTGCTCCTAAGGGCGAACTCATTAAAAAGCCACAATCATCGAAGCCAATCACAGCTTCTAGTTACGAGTTCCGCCCTGGCCTCATAGCCATGGTTCAGAATCAAGTCTTTTTAGGCTTGGATTATGAAAATCCATATCATCATCTAAGGGAGTTTGAGCAACTCTGTGATTGCCTAACCATTTGTGGCATGTCACAAGAAACGTTGCGTTGGAAGTTGTTTCCCTTCTCACTTAATGGGAGGGCGAAACAATGGTACGACCAAACCGTAGGAAAGGTAAATGGAGATTGGGAAGAACTTCATGATAGTTTTTGCGTTGCATTCTTCCCTATATCTCGAATCGCTTCCCTACGGTCCGAGATCCTCAACTTCCGACAATTAGAAAATGAAACTACAGGAGCAGCTTGGGACCGATTCTTGACCCTGACCAGGTCAGGTCCTGACCTATCTATTCCAAGCCATGTGTTGTTACTCCCAGATTATGCTAAAGAAAAAATTAAAGATATTGTGGGCGACGTGCCCTTTCCTGTGGCCATCACTACCCGAGCGGTCATTAACCGTTTCGAGGGGTAGGATTCGAGGGGTAGGCGACCGGGTGACGCGACCGAGCCACGGGAAATCCGGGTCAAATGTACAAAGTGAGTGCGTTTCGAGGGGGTGCCATACGGGGTATAGTGCACGGCGTGGTGAAACAGGTAACTTGACACGCCCGAAACCCGAGTATGGGTGGTAAATAGGAGAAGTGACTGTTGGCGGTCCTTATTGCATATCTAACCCCGCCAACTTAGGTTCATAGTTCACCAAAAACCACCTAGATAGGAGGCTTATACTAACAAAACTCCATAGTTTTGTTGAACACTTGTTTTGCGGAGCATTCATGGAAAACATGTATTTTGGGCCAAAAGCTAGAGAAAAGGGAATAAATATTTGAATTATAAAATTGGCCCAAAGGCAAGACAAGAAGAAAAGGAGAGAATGGCCAAACCGACGTACCAACATGACGAAACACCGCATGGGCCAACTTCAGGCCCAAGACCAAGCCCACCGGCCAAGGTCGGGCGGGGGAGGCGGCACCCAGCGCGCTCGCGCCCTCCCCTCCGACAGAGGGCCGGGCCGGGCGGAGGCGGTGCAATTAATGCCCCGGAGGGCGGTGCGGGGGTGTTTTGGTCATTTGGGCGTGCGGAAACCGACCATGTCCACATATAAAAGCCCTTCTCTCTTTCATTTCACACATCCAACTTTTCATTCTTCATTCTCATTCCTCCCTCTCCACTTCCACAAGCCTACACTAGAGGAAGAGTAGAGCCATTATACCTAGCTTCTAGCTAGAATAGAAGTAGGAGAGTGATTGAGGTCAAGAGCGGAGTAACTCTTTTCGAGTACTCCCGGAGGCTAGTCTTCCACGGGGTGGAGTGCCGGATTTGTCGGCTCCCTCCTCACTTGTACCTCTGCGACTTCTTATGCTTGAAGTAAGAGGTTCGTGTTTATCTATTCGTACGCTCCTTCTTGCAAAGTTATCTTTATCGTCGTTTGCTTGCGGGTTCGTCGACCGTCCTTGTGGCGGTAGTTCTAGTAGAGGACTCCTGATAAAGACGGATGTTCCTGGCCGACGCTAGAACTGTAACGTTGGCGTAGACGTGGTGTCTAAGCTAATTAGTTACCTTCGTTTGCCCCGTACTCCACGGTTGAGGTGGTAGGCGGCAGGTGGTGACAGCCCTGTCCGTCCTTTGTAATCCCCCATGTCCGGTACGGCGTAGAGCTACAGCCGGCATCACCCGGGAGTCCAGGTGTGATCCGGTGCCCGAAGCAAGCATTTCAGCGAGAGTTACCTTTCTCTAAGGATTCGTCTTATAGAAAACCTCACTTTCCCAGTTACCTACTCTCTCCTCTGGGCAACCTAGCTAAGACCTAAACCTGACCATACCGTCCTTCGTGAAGTTTACGATACCCAGTCTATCATCGGGTGAAGTGCTACAACGGTCTTTCTGTGCGCTTGCGGAATTTACTGCTTTCGCTAAGAAATACCAACAGTGACTGAGATACTTCTTTACTATTTACACACTGTAGCCACGTGGTTAGGCAGGAAGCTGTACTGTCCTCTGCGCGGGGCGGTGCTGCCCATGCCGAGCAGGTAGAACAGTGTTTCGAGGGGTTGCTGGCCCGTTTCGAGCCCTTCATTCGTACGAGGGGTTCTCCGTCACTCCTTCGAGGGGTCAGGTTCGGTAGTGTTCCCTCCCTCGAATGCATTGTTGGGCCGCTCGAGCCTATTCGTGGGCCGGCCCAGGGTGGCCAGAGGAGTACTTGGGCTGTCTTTTGAGTGAAGAATTTTTAGGGAAGACTATGATGGTTCTGTTCATCTCATCACTTAGGTTAATGACCCCCATAATTCTAGTCCCCGACAGTAGCCCCGAGCCCTTGTATGAGTGAAAAGACTCATGTAAGGGGTCACTATCTGGAATTCTCGAGGGGTTCATTAACATGAAGTGGAGTTGAAGTACCTAGGTAGTAGGTGGCTTGTCTCGAGGGGAGAAGGTCTGCTTCCTATTTCTCCGTGGGGGACGCGCGAGCGTCCCCGCGGGGGTAGCCCCCGAGGCCCTAGGGGAGTGAGTAGGACTCCCCTAGGGGCTGAATTTTGTGTTTTCGAGGAGTACGAATTAACTGGAGTTGTAGCGCCCTGTCAAGGGGTTAACTCAAGCTATCGAGCCCCCGAGCATTTTCGACCCTCTTTCGTTGAGGGGTGCCGTGCGTAGTCGAGCCCCCGAGCCTCATGCGGCTGGAGCCCTGCTACCTCGTAGCGTCCTTCCCATGGATCCATGCGCTTGGATTACGGGGCGAAGAGCATCGTGCTATCCACGATTTGGACGAGCCTCGATGTCCTCTGTGAGCTAGTAACGGGAAAAATCCAAGTGGGGGCTCATCTCCCCTCGAGGGGAGATGACTAGTGGCTCGGAAGCGCCCCCATTAGAGCGTCATACATGGCGGCTGGGGTACCGGCCTCATTCGATAGAGGCCAGCGGCTCGATACCTCCCGTCGGCGGGATCCTATAGCTGCGTAGTATTTGCCTTGGATGCGTCCCTGGGGGTCTCGAGGGTTTGTTCTCGAGCCCGTCCTCGTGTAGGCTCCCCCTGGGATGCCCCTGACTCGGGTGCTCGAGGCCGGCTGTTCGAACCTTTTCAAGGGTCAGCCCCCGCTCCCTCGAGGCTGGGTGGTGGGACCGATGCCCCGGTCTTTCTTCTCGCGGAAGGAAACCATATGCCCGTCGCGTCGCATCAATCCTGTCGTCGAGGGGAATCCGCCCGTTGGGGCGCTCCTTTTGAGGTGAAAACCGGAACGGCGCGGTAGTCGTGGGCCCGCGCATCGGTTGGGCGCCCGGTTTTTGCGACACGTAGGCCTGTAGCGGGAATCGAGGAGGCGGTTGGTGGGTGCATTGGATGCGGTTTTAACCTTACCGTTGGTGACTCCGCCGGGCGTCTTGCGTCCGTTGGATGAGCGGGCGGCGGCCGTTCGATCCGCCCATTGCCCTTGAGCCCTTGTGCCTATAAAACGTGGGGAGGGTGCCGCTGCCCTTTTCTCTTCCGTTCCACTATCTCTCTCGCCTTGCCGCCGCCAGGAGCCCGAGCGCCCTTCGCTTCCACCACCGCCGTTGCCTGAAAGCTTGCGCACCGCCTCTCTCGCCGCGTCCACCTACGTAGGTGGGGAGGAGGACAGAGCAAGAGAGAGAGAGACAGAGAAAATCCCATTGAATCTCGCCGCTTCCGCCGCCGTACTCGCCATTGTTTCCAAGCGTTCCCAAGGTTCCAAGAAGGTTGCCAAGGCTCCCACTCCCGTCGTCATGTATGAGGCGGGGCCATGGCCGGAGTCGGGCGTGACGATGGCGATGCTCGAGGGGCTCGTTGAGGCCGGGCTGCTCCTTCCCAATCCGCCGGAGGGGCCACCGGAGTGGAGGGTGCCCGACGCCGACCACCGGGAGCCGGATCCGTCGGAGGGCTACGTCGTCAGCTTTGTCAAATTCCACCAGCGTGGGCTCGGGGCACGCCCGAGTCGCTTCATGAGGGTGTTGCCCCACTTCTTCGGGGTGGAGCTCCACCATTTCTCCCTCAACTCCATCTCCCACGCCGCCACGTACGCCGCCTTCTGCGAGGGGTACCTCGGCATGGTGCTGCAGTGGGATCTCTTCCTGTGGATCTTCAAGGCGATCCTCTATACCCACGCCCTGCAAGAGGGCGGACAGAGGTACGCGCGGGCGGGCTCCTGCGTGATTGCCCTGAAGCGGGGAAAAGATTGGATCGCCGCCAAGATGACCTCGAACAATGCGGGATGGGACTCCTACTGGTTCTACTTGCGGAATGAGGGGGGTTTGTTCCCCCAGTTCTTGAACCGCGTCATCACCCAAGTCGGGGAGAACTGGGTGTGCGGTCCGCCCAGGGATGAGAAGAGGCACCTCGAGCCCCTCCTCGAGGTGTTGGGACAGCTCCGCAACATGAGGGTGGGGCAAATTCCACTGTCGGCCTCCCACGTCATCACGGGATTCCACAACCGGTGGGTGCTCCCACTGATGGAGCGCCCGCTTCATCTGGACCAGATGAGGGCAGACGCCGACCCTGACGCCCTCGAGGGGAGCCGGATGTCGCCCGAGGCCCTCGACGCCGCGATAATCGCCGAGCACGTGCGCCTGGCGGTCGAGGACAACTCCTCCGCGGAGGAGATCAACTACTTCCCCATGCGTCCAGACATGGACATCTTGGGCTTGGTGAGTTTCTTCGAGGCTCTTCTCCTGTTCCCTGCTCTTGGCTTCGAGGCCTATTTCTCTAACTGCCATGCGTCTCTTCTTTCAGGGGGTGATCAACCATAGGGAGTCGATTCCGCCGGTGAAGAAGGACGCTCCCGACAGGCAGGTGAGGCGCCTTGCTGCCGAGCGTAAGCAGGAGGAGAAGGCCAAGGAGAGGGAGGAGAGAGGAAAGAGGGCCTATGCGCACTTCCAGAAACAAGTGTGCATGGGGAAACACAATCGGGGAGAGTTTTCTGGGGAGGATTCCCCCTCGGTGACGCCGAGCATCGAGGAGGATGAGGAGGATGATGATGATGATGCTGATAGCGACAATGCTGTTGGATCTCAGCATCTGATGCCTCCGCCTCATCCCGTGCAGGAGGGCACCTCGGAGCAGCGAGTCGAGTTGCCGAGGGAGGGGAGCACGATCGGGCGAACCAGCCGGGGGCGTCGACGCGTCGCACGAGCCGTGACACCTCGTCGTCTTCATCACAACGCCGGTCGCGCTCTCTCCCGGTCCAGGCCATGGCTCCGATGCAGGGCATGCGCACTCGAGGTCAGTAGGCCGGGGAGGCACGCACCTCCTCGTCCTCCTGGACCGTCGAGCAGCCAAGGGAGCGTCGGGCTTCCTCGAGCGACCGTCAAACCGGGCGCACGTCGACACACCGGGAGCGCGAGCCGGAGAAGAGCGCCGCGAGCAAGCCTGAGCGTGCCTGGGCTCAGGCGGAATTCGCCAAGCCTCCGAGCGGCCACAACGCTCCGCCAGGAGGCTTAAAGAACCCGGGCGGCTTGAGCGAAGCCACTGGAGTCTCGAAGCCCCCGAGCTCGAGGCCTGGGGATCAGAGGTCCTCGGAGAAAGAGGTCGCGGCGGGCTCCCCCTCGGTCACTCACCAAGAGGAGCACCAGGCTCTCTTGAGCGAGCAACGGAGGGATCGAAAGGCGACCGGATGGGACGTGAAGATGGTTCCCGCCGTGGCCGTGGAGTCTGGGCCCGTTGTGGCCCAAAAAGAAGCCTCAAAGCCCCCGAGTAGCTCGAGCGAAGTTGGGAGGGAGCCCTCCCTTCCTGTGGGTTAAGCTTTCTCGAGCTCGTTTTACTTTCTGTCGTAAGCTTTATTCTCTAATGATCACTTCTGAATTCCTTCTTCCTTAAATTTTTAGGGTGAAGCGCCCCCTAATGGCTTTTAACCCTGCCCCTTCCAAGAAGCTGAAGAAGGGGCCGGGGCCGACAGAAATGCAGGCTGACACAGGTGGCGTATTTCTCCCTGCCGATGCCTCGAAGTGGTTAATCGAGGCGCACAAAGCTCTTCGTCAAGGGAGGCTGATGGCTGCTGCTTCGATTGCAGGTGCCGGCATTTCTGCAGCCACGGGGGGAGGGGACGCAGTTTCAACGCAGGCGCCCACGCCCATCCCCTCGGCTGCGGCGCCGGCACTTACAGCTACAGCGGGCGGCGTCGAGGTGCCCGCCGCGGGCTTGTCTAGCGGAGCCGGCGAGGGGGAAAAGCCAGGGACAGAGGACCAGCCCATCAACGTCGATGAGGTGGACTGGGACTCGCTGAGCAGGGAGTCTGCCCCAAGGTTCCCACCCCCAAGAGTCCCTGGCCGAAGGGACTGCACAGGCTCAAGGTGGAGCGCAAAGCGGAGGAGGAGCAGGACAAGACATCCGAGCCGGTAGTTGACCCACCGGCGCAGCACGAGATGGTGGTCGATCCACCGACGCAGCTCGAGGCAGTGGCCTTGAATCCGATGCTGGCCGTCGAGACGGGGACGGCATCGAGCCGCGGGCTAACTATGGGGGGTATGGACCCGGTATACCACCATAGACAGTTCCAGGGCTGCTCGGCAAGATGGCCCAGATCAAACAGAGCCCAGCCCATTGCCGACCAGGCTAGTGGGCTGGACGACAAGACGAAGTCGTGGTCCGCAACCGACTAGGGGGTGGATCGCGCACAAGGATGCTTGGCCCGCAAGTAGACTTAGTCGGTTAGGTTAAACAGAGTCCTCCGAGGACACGACATAATGTAACCGACCCCTTTACGTGTACCCTTGGCTGCTCGGCTATGTAAAGCGGCCAAGGACCCCCTAGAACGGGCGATTCTCTGGCACCCTAGACCTAGAGAGCTTAGCATCTGTTTATTGTACTCTGATACTTGATCATACAGCATAACACGAGAAGTAGGACGTAGGGTATTACGCTTCCGAGCGGCCCGAACCTGGGTAAACCTTGTCTCCTTGGTTTGTCTTGTTTCACGAATATCCAGATCGCGGATCTTAACGAGCCCTTACCGAAACTCTACCACCATGGGATACCCCGTGGTGGAATGCCGGTTATCCGTAATCGACACTAACCTTGAGGCGCCACCGCCACCACCACAAAAAGAAGAAGAGCAGCAGCAGTCGCAGTGGCAGGAGGAGCCGCTCGAGGAGCAACCCGCGGCGAAGTAGACGGTGAGCCGTCCCGTGCCCGATCTATCTTTCTTCGACCTTCTGAAGGCGGAGCGATGGGAAATAATGCAACAGAATCTGCGGAAGCAGGACGAGGAGAGGTGGGCACGAGGGGCCCTGCAAGCGGAGTCCGCCGCCGCGGGTCTCCAGGGAGAAGATGAGGTGGAGCCTCGTGATGTGCCCTCGCCGTCGCGGGGTGAAGGGAGGACCGCACCCCCGAGCCCCCGGGCGCCACCACAGGGTGCGGCGGACGTCATCGGCTCTTTGTCGAGGTCGCCCCACGTTGCCCCGCCTCCCTTGATGGGTTCCATGGGGTCCCACAGAGCCCCGCTTGGGTCCTTCTGCTCCATACCCAACCTCGACTGGAGCTATCCGATGGGTATTGGAGTCGAGGCCCAGTGGAACCAGCCGAAGGAGGCAGCCGCCTGCCCCACACTGCCCGACCAGGTGGCCGAATATGGCGGATCCCGAGAGGCGATGAAGATGGTGAGCGATGCCGTGGCCGAGCGGATGAAGGCCTCCTACCCAGAGTGGGGAAAGGAGACAATCAAGCTCCGGGACCCAACGGATCCTTCAGCCCCCGGCGTTGAGATAAACAACCAGCTGGAGCTGAAGAACTGGGAGGAGGCCGAAGAGTACCGGGCGTGGATGGAGAACGCCCTCGGATTGGCGTTTCACGACGTCAAGGAGGATCTCCCCTGCCTTTTCAATGTAAGTGTTCTTTAATTCTTTCTCGAGACGTACACCTTGGGTTTGCTTTGTCGCTGCCACTGATCTTGCCCCTGGTTCGATATTTTTAGGGAATACAGAATCAATCATTCATGAAGTGTCGCCACCTTCATGCGACGCATGACGGCGAGGAGGAGATCCAGCGCCTCATCAAGCTGGGGCAGAATGCCGAGGCCGCGCTGACCAAGGCCGAGGCGGCCAAGTGCAACATGGAGATCGAAGCCACCAAAGCCTAGGAGGAGGCTGCTCGAGCCCTGCAAGCTGCTCAGGCGGAAGCGAGCAAGGCCAAGGAGGAGGCTCGGGTGGCGCTCGAGGAGAAGGCTCGAGCCAAGCAGGCCGCTAGGACCACGCAGGAGGAGACGGCTCGGCTTATCGATGTCGCCGGGAAGCTCAAGGAGCACTCGATGATGCTCGTGTTGAGTCTTAACGAGAAGAAACAGCAGGTGGAGCTGCTTGAGAGGGAGAAGACGGCCGCCGCTGCCCACACCAAGGAGCTCGAGGAAGGGGCGCAGCACCTCCATACCTTACTCGATCAAGAGAAGTGGCGTGCGGATGGCCTCGAGACTCAGGTGGCCGAGCTACAGCAAGCCGTGGTGGACAAGGATCTCGCCAGTCAAACCGCCGGCAAGGCCATTGAGACTCTACGCTTGGAGAAGACGGAGATGGAGAAAACCCTCAACGCCAAGCAGAAGGAGCTCGACGGCGCGGTCGACAGCCAGCAGCGGCTCCTTGCCCGCAACCAGAGTAAGTGTTTGTGACTACTGTTTCCTTGATACCTTAGCGACCTTCATGCCGCTTCATCGTAGTTGATGCTGTCGTCGCTTTGCAGGCCTCGAAGCGGACCTGAAGCAAGCGCATGAGGACATGCAGTCACTCCAGGGGCTACTCATGGCCGAAGTGGGCACCAACGCCCGGATCCAGGGCGCCATCAATGCCCTCAGTAATCGCTGGGGGCTCGGTGAAGTCGTGGAGTCAGTGGATGCAGTACCCGGGAGCACGTTCGTCGAGCGGGTGGTCCGCTTTGGCGTCAAGATGCGGGAGCGAGTCCGCGGGGCCCTACGCTTCGGAGTGCAGCGGGCGTTGGTGGTCTTCTACTCGGGCTTCCAGATTGAGAGGCCGGAGATGCTCGAGGCAATGGAGGTCCTCTCGCATGGCTTCGTCGTCTCGGAGGAGGCATCAGCGAAGTCCGAGGAGCAGAGGCGCCTCCAGCTGGTTGCTGACGCCGAGGGGCCCGAGGCGCGGCTGGCGGCGAAGCTTGAGGACGAGATTCTCCCTGCACAGGATTGAGAGTGGTCGGATGGCCTGCGAGCCAATATCTGGGTACTAAGGCCTATGTAAATAAACTACATTAGTATCGTATGTTAAGTTTCGTGGCCCGAGAGGCCTTTAAACACTTATTCGTGCTAAAAGTTAAGCTTTTTTGCTACTCGAGCGGTCCTATTTCCTGCCTTGTTCGAGCCTGGTCTTTGACTTAGGATTTAGACGTGCACTCAAGTTCCTCGAGGGGTGGAGCAATGAGCGGGGGCGCCTTAGCCCGAGGGCGTGGGCGAGTCCCTGGCTCGATCATTCCCATCCCCTCAGGGGCTCGAGCCTTAGTCGCAGACGTACTCAAAGCGTGGGAGGAAAAGGGAGGGCGTCGAGTTTTTTCAAAAAAGCATTTTACGGGGACTTTTTTAGGGGGGGTGCCCCCCTGTAAGCCCCCGAGGGAGGCTCGATTCTATGGGAGCAGGGTCGAGTCTACCTTTATAGCTACGAGTGGTGAATTCTCGAGCCATTCTTACTTCTACCAGTCTTGGTGCCACGCTTTTTGGCGTGAGCGTTGGACGCAAGCACGAGTTCCTCGAGGAAGGGGGCGAGTGGAAGTACCTTAGCCCGGGGGCGTAGGGGAATTCCCGGCTCGGCAGCCCTTGACCCTTGTGGGTCTCGAGCGTGTTTCTACCCTGTGCTAAGCGCGCTTCGAGGGGTAGGCGAAAGAAAGGCGTCGAGGGGTAGAGCGAAATCTACCTCAAGTCACGAATGAAAATGAAAGTGCTCGGATCGTGGACTTTTTATTCATTCGAGATGCGAGAATTGTACATAAATGCGGAAATGTACAAGGACTCTAGGCATAGCTGTTCAACGTTCCATGCGTTGGTGAGGGTCGAGCCTTTGCCGTCTGCGAGCTTGTACGTCCCCGGCTTCAGCACCTCGGCTACGATGAAGGGGCCCTCCCATGGAGGTGTGAGCTTCTGCGGCCCCTTGATGTCTTGCCGGCATCGAAGAACGAGGTCGCCGACTTGAAAGTCCCTCTTGCGCACGTTCTTGTCGTGGTAGTGTCGAAGCTTCTGCTGGTAACATGTGGAGTGAAGGAGAGTCATGTCTCGAGCTTCCTCGAGCTGGTCGACGGCGTTGGCAAGGGCCTCTTCATTCGTCTGCTCGTTGAAGGCCTTGAGTCAAGGGGACCCATATTCGAGGTCGGTGGGGAGGACAGCCTCGGACCCGTAGACCAAGAAAAATGGGGTGAACCCCGTGGCTCGACTCGTTGTTGTCCTTAGGCTCCATAGGACTGAAGGCAGCTCGGCTGCCCATCTCTTGCCGTGTTTGTTGAGGCGGTTGAAGATCCTTGGCTTGAGGCCCTGTAAAATCATGCCATTGGCCCACTCGACCTGGCCATTAGTTCGAGGGTGGACGACTGCAGACCAGTTCACACGGATGTGGTGATGGTCGCAGAAGTCCAAGAACTTTTTGCCAGTGAACTGTGTGCCGTTGTCGGTGATGATGAAATTTGGGATCCCGAATCGATGGATTATGTTGGTGAAGAACTCGACCGCCCGCTCGGAACGGATGTTGGTGATGGGCATAGCCTCGATCCACTTGGTGAACTTGTCGACGGTGACTAGCAGGTGTGTATAGGCCCCGGTTGTCTTCTTTAGGGGACCGACTAGGTCGAGCCCCCAAACTGTAAATGCCCACGTGAGGGGGATCATCTGAAGCGCGTGGGCGGGAAGGTGCGTCTGCTTGGCATAGAATTGGCACCCCTCGCACGAACGGACAAGGCTAATGGCATCGGAGACCGCGGTCGGCCAATAGAAGCCCTGTCGGAAGGCATTCCCGACGAGCGTTCTTGGTGCAGCGTGGTGGCCGTAAGCCCCCGAGTGCATATCCTTGAGCAGCTTTTTGCCCTCCTCGATGCTGATGCAGCGTTGAAGAACGCTGGTTGGGCTACATCGATACAGCTCCTTGCTATCACCGTAGATGACGTAGGTCTTGGCCTTTCGAGCTATGCGCCTGGCCCCGGCTCGATCCTCAGGGAGTTTTCCTCGAACGAGGTACTCGAGGAGCGGGATACGCCAATCTGTCGTGGGGCTCGAGGATCGCGATGGTTCCTCAATCTCCATGACCTCAGCCCCTATCGAAGGGGCCTCACTCGAGGGAGTGAGGTCAGCTGTCGTCGTAGCGTTAGCCCCCGGGCCCCAGTCTACTGAAGGTTTGTGAAGGTCCCTTGAGAAGACGTCAGGAGGGACGGCCCCTCAAGAGGATGTGATCTTCGCGAGCTCATCCGCGGCTTCGTTGTAGCGTCGAGTGATGTGATTGAGCTCGAGGCCATGGAACTTGTCTTCTAGTTTGCGCACTTCATTGCAGTATGCCTCCATCTTTGGGTCGAGGCAGCTCGAGGCTTTCATTACTTGGTCGATGATGAGCTACAAGTCACCTCGAGCATCGAGGCGTCGAACCCTGAGCTCGATTGCAATGCGCAGACCATTAACAAGTGCCTCGTACTCCGCGACGTTGTTCGAGGTGGCAAAATGGAAGCGTATGACGTAACGCATATGGACTCCGAGGGGTGAGACGAAGAGCAGGCCCGCGCCCGCCCCCATTTTCATGAGTGACCCGTCGAAGTACAGGGTCCACAGCTCGGCCTGGATTTGTGCTGGAGGGACCTGAGTGTCGGTCCACTCGGCCACGAAATCGGCTAGCACATGGGATTTTATGGCTTTGCGTGGAGCATAAGTGATAGTCTCGCCCATGAGCTCGACCGACCACTTGGCGATCCTTCCCGTAGCGTCCCGGTTTTGGATTATCTCTCCGAGGGGGAAGACGACACCACAGTCATCGGGTGGCTGAGGAAGTAATGCTGGAGCTTGCGGCGCGTGAGCACGATTGCATAGAGCAGCTTCTGGATCTGTGGATAGCAGACTTTGGTTTCCAAGAGCACCTTGCTAACGTAGTAGACCGGCCATTGGACGAGGAGGGCGTGTCCCTCTTCCTGCCTCTCGACGACTATGACTGCGCTAACCACCTGGGTGGTTGCGGCTACATAGAGGAGGAGGGGCTCGGCCGGTTTTGGAGGTACGAGGATCGGGGCAAAAGTCAGCATGCTTTTGAGATTGGTTAGGGCCTTCTTGGCCTCGAGGGTCCACATGAACCGCTCGGACTTCTTGAGGAGGCGGTAGAGTGGCAGGGCTTTTTCTCCTAGGCACGAGATGAAGCGACTGAGGGCCGCGAGGCAGCCCGTGACCTACTGTACGCCTTTGAGGTCTCGAATCAGTCCCATTCGTAGGACTGCCATGACCTTTTCTGGGTTGGCCTCAATCCCGCGCTGAGAGATGATGTACCCTAAGAGCATGCCTCGAGGTACCCCAAAGACGCACTTTTTAGGATTTAACTTGATGTTTTTGGCCTTGAGGCACTCGAACGTGTTTTCGAGGTCACGAACGAGGTCGTCGGGTCCTTTGGTTTTGACTACGATATCATCGACGTAGGCCTCGATGGTCTCGCCTATGTATTTACCAAAAACGTGGAGCATGCAATGCTGGTACGTTGCCCCAGCATTTCGAAGGCCGAAGGGCATGGTAACGTAGCAATACATGCCAAAAGGGGTGGTGAAAGAAGTCGCAAGCTGGTCAGACTCCTTCATCTTTATTTCATGGTAACCGGAATATGCATCAAGGAAAGAAAGTGTTTCACAACCCGCGGTTGAGTCTATAATTTGATCTATTCGTGGCAAAGGAAATGGAACTTTTGGACATGCTTTATTCAAACTAGTGTAGTCTACACACATCCGCATCTTTCCATTTTTCTTCTTAACTAGTACGGGGTTAGCTAACCACTCGGGATGATGTACCTCCGTGATGAATCCGGCCTTCTTGAGCTTGTCAACCTCCTCACGGATGGTCTTGCGCTTCTCCTCGTTGAAGCGGCGCAGGCGCTGCTTGACGGGTCTCGAGCCGGGGCGGATCTCCAAGGCGTGCTCAGCGACATCCCTCGGAATGCCAGGCATGTCCAAAGGGCTCCACGCAAACATGTTAGCGTTTGCGCGGAGAAAGTCGACGAGCACTGCTTCCTATTTGCTGTCGAGGGTGGCGCTGACCGTCAACGCCTTCCCGTTGGAGCTGCTCGGATCGAGGGTGTCTGCTTGGTATGCTCGGCGGGCTCGAAGCTTCTTGCTTGGTGCTTGGGATCGGGGATTTCCGCGGCAAGGCCCTCGAGGGTCGTAGCCAGGACATTGGTCTCCTCGATGGACTCCCCATACTCGACGCACTCGACGTCGCAGTCGTACGCGTGCTCATAGAAGGTGTCGACGGTGATGATACCGTTGGGTCCTGGCATCTTGAGCTTGAGGTAGGTGTAGTTGGGGACAGCCATGAACTGAGCGTAGCAGGGGCGGCCAAGAATGGCATGGTAGGTGCCTCGAAACCCGACCACATCGAAAGTGAGAGTTTCCTTCCTAAAGTTCGAGCGCGTGCCGAAACAAACAGGAAGGTCGATGCGGCCGAGGGGTAGTGCCTTCTTGCCCGGCACGACTCCATGGAAGCCCCCGGCGCTGGGCTTGAGCTGCGATTTCTTGATGCCCAGCAGATCGAGGGTCTCCATGTAGATGACGTTGAGGCTGCTGCCCCCGTCCATGAGCACCTTGGAGAAGCGGGTGTTAACGATGATAGGGTTGACGATGAGCGGATAGGCCCCGGGGCGTACGACGTGGTCCGGGTGGTCGTCATAGTTGAACGTGATCGGCATGTCGGACCAGTCGAGGTACTGGGGCATAGCCACCCGCACGGAGAAGACCTCCCGATGCTCCTTCTTGCGCTGTCGAGGCGTGTACTGGGTCGAGGGGCCTCCGTAGATCATGTAGCAGCTGGTGATGTCGGGGAAGTCGTCCTTGTCCTTATTCTTATCGTTGTCGCCGCCCTTGTCCTTTTTATGCTCACCCTTTTCGAGGCCCAGGCTTTTAAAGTAGCCTTTGAGCATGCGGCAGTCCTCGAGGTTGTGGTCGACTGGCCCCCTATGATATGGGCAGGGCTCTTTTAGCATCTTGTCGAAGACGGCCCCCTCGGGAGGGGGTCGAGGCTTCTTGCGCTCGGCGGCGGCGACGAGATCATCCTTCACGGCCTCGCGCTTGCCTTGCTGACCTCCCTTCTTCTTCTTGCCATTCTTCTTCGAGGCCTTGCTCGAGCCTTCGCCGTTGCCGGCCGACGGCTTGGCCGTGTCCTTCTTTTCACCGAAAAAGGCCCCGACGGCCTCCTCACCAACCGCGTAGTTGGCGACGATGTCCATCAACCCCTCGATGGTTTTGGGATGATCGCGCCCGAGTTCCCGCACCAACTCCTTGCAAGTGGTTCCTGAAACAAACGCCAAGATGACGTCGTGGTCGGGGATGTGCAGTAGCTCGGTACGCTGCTTGGAGAAGCGTCGGGCGAAGTCTCGAAGAGACTCTCCGTGCTGCTGCTTGCAGTTGTGGAGATCCCAGGAGTTGCCAGGGTGGATGTAGGTTCCCTTGAAGTTGCCCTCAAAGACCCGGATTAGGTCGGCCCAGTCTCTGATCTGATCAGGGGGGAGCTCCTCGAGCCACCATCGAGCGGTGTTAGAGAGAAACAACAGGAGCTGTCTGATGATGGCTCTGTCGTCTCGAGCCCCGCCCAGCTGACAAGCTAACTAGAAGTCAGCAAGCTAGAGCTCGGGCTTGGTCTCGCCGTTGTACTTGGTGAGGCTCGTGGGGGGTCGAAATGGGCTCAGCAGCGGCGTGCCACGGATAGACCTGCTGAAGACCCGAGGGCCCGGCGGCTTGGGGGCCTGGTGGTCCTCGTCGCTGTCGTAGCGTCCCCCACGATGAGCGTTGTAGCCTCGGTCCTCTGCACCCCCGTTCTTGCGCCGCCGGTTCTCGATGATGTCGTAGCGGGCGTCTTGGGGCTCGCGGTTGTCGACGAGGCGATCTCGCACGGGTGCGTCCCTCCTCGCTCGAGGGGCTCCGTCTTGGTGGACGGAAGCCTCCCTCTCGTGGCGGGGGGCTCGGCCAGTCGTTCCGACGCCTCCCCTCGATGCCTCAAGGCGGAACTCTTGGCTTGTTGCGCGGCCGCCACCTTGAGGAGACCCTCGACCTCGTTGCGTATCCGTGCGGCTTGCGGATTCGAGGGCGCGGGCATGTTCTGCAAGAGCATGGTTGCGGTGAAAAGATTTTGACTCGCTCGAGGGAAGCTGTTGACGGTGTGTGGCACGGGTGCCTGCTACGGGACCTCGTCCTCCATGATTCGCTAGAAGACGTCTCGAGCCCGGCCTCGAGCCCTTCTGCGCGGGGGCCCATGGCCTTGCTCAAGGGCCTGCTCGATTTGATCTAGGCGTTGGCGATCCTCGTCGAGCTTGGCCTTCATCTCGCGGAGCTGCACAAGTTGCGCTGCATGGCCGTCCAGCGGAAGACGTGGGTCGTCCGGTTCCTGCGGTGGCTCCACTCGAGCCGGGATGGCATCACCGTCCTCAACCACGGCTGCGCCGGCGGGCGGCGCGGCTGCAGCCAGGGGGTCGACCGTGTGGGTGGTGGATTCCTCGCCATCGAGATGGAAGCATTCCTGGGTAGGGTCGTAGCAGCCGAAATTAGAGTCGTCGGAGTCGGAGTCGAGGTCACTGTAGAATGGAGTCCACTGCCTCCCGGTCCTCTCCTCCTCGAGCTGCCGCCGCAGGGTGCCGAGCGTGTAGCGCCAAAAAGCTTCCAGGCTCATGGCAGCGCGCAGGAGGGGGCCCGAGCGTTCCTCTCGTGTGCCCGTGCTGGAGCGTATCCCATTGGCGTACGTCGTGGCGGCATTGGTGAGGCCGAACGGGAACCGCCGTCGGGCCTCGTAAATCCCATGCGGCAGCAGGTTGGGCAAGCCTTCCGCGGGGAGACCTGCATCGACAGCCGGAGGTGGGGGAGACACGTGCCGAGCCTGCCCGGAGATGGGCTGGCGGTGGTGGTGCCGATGGTGCCTCCTCCTTGGTGGAGAGCCATGGTGGTGAGATCGTCGTGGCGCCCCTCCTGACCGTGGGGGAGCGGCGCGGCCTCCACTCGGGTCTCCGACCGAGAGCAGGGTCATGTCGCAGCCGGAGCCAAGCGACACAAACTCTAGGCTCCCGAACCAGATCACCGTGTCGCGTGGAAGCGGCGAAGCAGAGCCTGCCATCCGAACAAGGGACCCCTACCTGGTGCGCCAACTGTCGGTGTTTCGAACCCGGGGGGCCTAACACCAACTAGTAAATTTACGCCGCGTGTTCCCTAACCCGGATGGTGATGCAAGAAGTACACAAGACGTTTATCCTAGTTCGAGCAAGGGAGGCCATACGTCCAACGGGGGGGGGTGAACTTGTATTAACTTGCACCGAAGTGCTTGTACAGGGGTGAATACAAGCGCGCGTTGCGAGTGAGTGTTGTGAGACTTTGCCCGTGCGTGAGTCTGTAAGAGCTTGCTTGGTCCTCCCCTACACTAGGCCATAGAGTCCCCTTTTATAGGCGAAAGAGAGGCTCAGGGTCACACTGTGCTGAGGGCATACGTAGCGGTGACGTTGAGGTATGGGCGTAGATCACGTCGCCGAGACTGTAGAGACATGCTTCGGACCGTTTCGAGCCTGTAGCGGCGTGGGTGATGATGGCCTGCCCGTCCTTCTTTGACGCGGGCTGGCGTGGTCGTCGAGCGGGGAAAGACATATCACTGTGGGCGACGTGCCCTTTCCTGTGGCCATCACTACCCGAGCGGTCATTAACCATTTCGAGGGGTAGGATTCGAGGGCTAGGCGACCGGGGTAACGCGACCGAGCCACGGGAAATCCAGGTCAAATGTACAGTGAGTGCGTTTCGAGGGGGTGCCGTACAGGGCATAGTGCACAGCGTGGTGAAACAGGGTAACTTGACACGCCCGAAACCCGGGTATCGGTGGTAAATAGGAGAAGTGACCGAGGTACTTCTTTACTATTTACGCGCTGTAGCCACGTGGTTAGGCAGGAAGTTGTACTGTCCTCTGCGCGGGGCGGTGCTGCCCATGCCGAGCAGGTCGAACAGTGTTTCGAGGGGTCGCTGACCCGTTTCGAGCCCTTCATTCGTACGAGGGGTTCTCCGTCACTCCTTCGAGGGGTCAGGTTCGGTAGCATTTCCTCCCTCGAATGCATTGTTGGGCCGCTCGAGCCTGTTCGTGGGCCGGCCCAGGGTGGCCAGAGGAGCACTTGGGCTGTCATTTGAGTGAAGAATTTTTAGGGAAGACTATGATGGTTCTGTTCATCTCATCACTTAGATTAATGACCTCCACAATTCAGTCCCGACAAGATTATAACAAAGGGCTAGCAACCAGTTTTCAATTCACGAAATCATGGTTACTATTGTTAGTTGGTCATAGCTGCAAAAGAAACAGGTAGAATAAAGGTAATTAGTTAGCAAGATTAAACCTCAAACATTTCTGAGCTAATAAAAACATGTATTACTAGAAAATAATACTTATCCCAATACAAAACAACATGGAAAAAGGGTAATAGCCCATACACTGGCCATAAGCGGCAACGCCGCGCACATTTCTAGTTTGAAATTGTTTGCACTTCCTGCATCAGAATCAAACAGCTCTGAACCCTGACAGCGGCTTCATGTTAGAACAAATATAGTGATATCTGCTATGCTCATTTTGACTAGAGATTTTTCAGTCTTCTTTTCATCATAATATGCCATCATAGAACTGGATAGGATTGCATGCTTAAGCAATGCATTGCATTCTAATATGAGGCATCATTTTCAGCCATGCAATGCACCCAAGGTGGGCGCCACCGCGGCGGATGGAGAGGCGCGAGCGCGGGGCTTCCTGCCTCTGGACCTGTGACCCTTTCCAACTCCTTGGCACGGGGCGCACGGCTAGTGCTCCCTTATGTGGCCGCCGAGGTGACATTTTCCTTGGGCCGTGTGGCCTTGCTCATTATTGGGCTGGGCCCGATTGACACAAAAGTGTCCGCAAGAACCGCGACAATGAAAAGCCGAGATAGCCCACGAGAAAAAAAAAGAACAAATAATCACAAACAAACAACTTTATCATTATTTATTATTCATTTATTTTGTAACGTCATTACATTACCACTCAAGAAAGATAAGCAATATAATAACACACTATTAGCTTATACCACACCACACAAGTACAACAAGATCCTCGTGCATCACAACTCAGCGCAACGAACAAGCAACTTCAGTTTTTTCTTATTTTATTTATGTGATCGAAGCAACTTTACTTGAGCCCGGCTATCTGTTGTGCCTAGGCAGGGACCATCTTGAGCATATCCATGGCCGCCCTAGCCGTGGCGGGGCGGGGGCGGTAGGTGGTGTCCTTCACTGGGTACGACGCGTACATGGCGATGCCGCACTTGCCCGTGCGCTGCGGCACGTTGCGCCTCATGCGGATGTAGCCGGCCTCGCCCCAGTCAGCGCTCCACGAGTTCTTCACGATCCAGTAGTCCTTGCCGTTCTCGCTGCCGTAGCCCACCACCGTCACGCTGTGGTCATGGTGCGTGCCGCATGGCCCGTTGAAGACGCCCTGCGATTGTTCGAAGACAACAGTTGAGTTCAGCTTCTCAGTTCATCACCAGAAATGTCTCTCCTCCATCGACCATCGATCTGATGACAATCGGCGTCTGATGATCTTGGAATGCATCGGTATGCTTACCCCGTCGTAGTGTTGGAACTGACGCCCGCTGGCGTCGATGGAGACGCTGACTGGCTGGATCGCCACCGCCTCCTGCAGCGCCGTCTCGTTGTTGCTCGCCACCTCGGCGAACCCATCTATGGCGGCAGCCTTTGCATCGTTCTCCTGCATCGAACAATTAATACAATCTCTCCATTATTAGTACTAATGTCTAATGAAGCAAGCGGCTTTACTTTTGATGATCGATGATGACGGTACCGTACCGACCGTACCTTACTGGCATCACAGGTGCCGTCGGTTCCGATGAAGGGGTAGTCGGCTTCGGTGTCAATCCCGCCGTTGTCGGCGACGTACTGGAAGGCGTTTTCCTTCCGCCCGCCGTTGCAGCCGCTGTCCACGGTGTCGCAGTCGATGATCTCCTGCTCCGACAACGACACGAGGTTCCCCGTCACAATCGCGTTGATCCCCTCGATGGCCGCCACCGCCGAGAACGCCCAACACCCACCTGCAACACATCATGTTCCACGGCCAGAGACCATCAGATAAATAGCTGCGAATTCTCGCCGGAGAACATGCACGCGTGGTGCCGATTCGGTGCGCTACGGACCGCATCGTTCTTGATTCTTGACGTCGGTGACGGCGCCAAGCTCGCGCCAGTCGATGGCGTCGGGGATGTCGCGGGTGCGGGGGCGGGGACGACGGTAGCGAGCGCCGCCACTCCCGACCCTGCTGCCCACGCTCGGGCCGCTGCGGCGGCCGTGGAAGCCGAGGGAGCGGCCGCGGTACTCCTCCAGGGTGAGGTCGGCGAATGGGGTGAGGCCGAGGCGGAAGGTATGCAACCCGGCGTCCGCCTCCGCGTTGTGCGCGTCAATGTACCGGAGGTTGTCGCGGAACACCTCCAGACGCAGCCGGTCCTCGTCGCCGGCCATGTCACAGTTGCCGCGCGGGCGGCCGTGCTTCGACTTCCACGCCTCGTACATACGCCGTACCTCCTCGTCGGGCCGCTCCGCCGGCGCCGGAACGGTGGTGGTGTAGAAGTGGCGGGCCGCAGCCGTGGCGGCCAATGCCAGTGCCACGGTGAGCGCAAGCAGCGCCATGGCTGGCACGGGAGAGCGTGTTGGACGCATTGCGATCGCTGGACTGAGATGAACTGAGAAGACTATCTGTGACTGTAAACTGCTGCGTGTGAGTGTGTATCTTCGTGCAAACGAGGCAGCTGCCATTTTATAGCCACGCGAGGCAACGAAGATCGAACGAACTGGGCCACCCGGGCCCACCATTTTTATAGCCTCCACGACGCCTGTCCTAAATAGAGAGAGGGCAGCCGCGCCATGCACATATGCACGCCAAGATATGATATCTATAGCTACCTTGAGACAACTATAGGCTATACGATGATGATATGGCTTGTTACGAACTTACGATACGGCTATGGAATAAGCATGTAGTAGCAGTCATAACAGTGAATTATGCATACTCCCTCCGTCCTTAAATGTTTGTCGCTTACGCTTCCCGATAAACAACTGCCGGTAATTATATAATAAAAAATATTAATACTTATAATACATAATTAGTATCATTAGAAAGATATTTGAATCTATTTTTTAACAAATTTATTTGGAGACATAAATGTTGCAAGTATTTTGTATAAATCGAGTCAAACTTGTGGCACGAAAAACCAACGACGGTTAAATAGGGACAGAGGGAGTAGGATGCATGCATATATACTTTGAGAAATTATAAAAATAAACCTTAGACTGAATGGCACTAGCTAGATTGCATTTCTTTTGTGGGATTATGTTATCGTGCAAATACATCGGGTTATGTAAATAAAGACTTAATTAAAAAGTATTTCCTAAAAATGAGCTTGTTGATGATAAATCATTAGTATTCAGGTGGAAATTCTCTCCCCCTGCCCGGCCGCCCCAGGGTGGTAGTTTTTTTTAAAAAAAAAGGTAAATTTGACGTGGGTGTACAATGAAAACACACAATCTAGTGAGTACATTAATCAGTATATTAGATTGTTACCCATGTGTCTAGTGACCACCCTCACCAACTGTTTGTGACGCTGATACAATCAACTCCTCTAGGTACGATTTCTCGAAAACAAACCACAAGTACAAAACGTCAGGTGGTAACATAGAATAAAACCCGCAAGAAAAAGAAGAATAAACTTCTTTGAAATAAATCATTTCCGGTTAACCAAAGTGCCCAACACATAGCGGCCGGCTGTTCTCCCCTAACAGGATATCCAGTTTTAATTCTTTATTAAAGTCTCCTAACTAATTGCCAAATGTGTTGATATTTTACGAGGTTTGGGTAGATCCAAAGCCGCCTGAATTTTTTGAGGAAAAAGCCACCTGAATTATGTGTCATATGTGGAACAAGCGAAATGGCAGTAAAAAAATAACTAATTTTCTCCATCTTAATCACAAAAGCAACAGTTTTACTACTTTAGGCCCTGTTTGGATGCAAAGTACTTTTAAAGTATTGGAGGAATACTATGATTTTACAAAATACTTTGGTTTTAAAAAGCTACTAGGTGTTTGGATGCAACAAAGCTTGTAGTCTCTAAAACCATAGGTTTGCTAGTCTTTTTGGAGTTTTAAAAACTCCACTCATGACCTCTTTTTTCTAAATCACGGTTTTTGTGTTCCTTTGGCTAATAAAACCATAGTTTAGGAATATTCTACAGTTTTCAAAAACTACGTCACCGAAACAGGGTCTTACTATTTTCTCTTGGCAAGATTATCTCTACTCAACAAGATTATATTTTTTCCAAGTTAGGAAATTTGACTTCTGATGAATCTGAATTTACTTATGTTTTGAAATGGAGCGAAGTGAAGTGTTATAAGATTTGAGCAGTCAAAATCTCCAACAAATGAGACACTCTTTTAGTGTTATGTTAAAAAAAAATCTCCATCAATTTTGCCCATCAGCGTGTGGAACCTGCAAAAGAAACCCTCACACCATTGCCCAACTTGGATGCCAGTATGGCACTATGGTAGTATCAACTAAATTAAACTAACGTCAACTATTACTGTGGCATATACTAATTTGCCACCATATATGGCCCACCTTCAGTAACTCAACTGGACCCATATATGATATGCCACTTGGATCCATTTCTAGTACAGATGAGTCTACATAAACAAATACAGTAGGTGATACTTCAAGGACACGATTATCCCATTCTCGAGACCACTGCAAGCAGGTGGTTTGGGGAGCTTGATTCAGATTATCCCCTGTTCGGCGTCCCATTGTTTGAATCTAGCACTCCCTGTCTGGACTGCAATCACCAGAGTCAATAGAAAAGGGTGTAGTACTATCGCCATCAACCTGCTTATCGTACGATGTATAGGGCCGGTAAAGGCCTCTAATGAGTAATGATATGCATGCTTAATCGCAAATAAGAAAAGAGTAGTGTGTGCTTTGGTACTCGGATTCGGACGATCCCTTGACATGGCCGCCGTGGGTATAGGATTACTACAGCAGCCGGTCGTTTAGCGATCACTAATACTCAAGGAGCCCTGGGGCACACTATGTTTACCCAAGTTGAGCATCCTTTTGCCATTATTCTAAGGGTAAAGTTTACTTTTGGACCTCAAACTATCACTGGTTTTTAACCTTCAACTTCAAAACCGAATAACATTGGCCCTCCAACTCTTGAAAAAGTTCACTTTAGGACCCTAGCCGGTTTTCCAGGCGGTTTTGTATGGCACTGTAGCATTGCTGACGTCAGCGATGACGTCTGCACTCCTTTTTAATTTATGAATTTGATATCTTTTTATTCGGAGCTCCAAATATAGCAAATAATATATCAATTTTAATCGTCTCGACGAGCTCTTTCCAATGGTGTACTCTGTTTTATTGTTTGAGATAATTTTATTTCGTGAAAAATTAAATATTTCTAAAAAACAAAATTTTACTTAACAAAATTAAATATTTCTGAATATATTCTATGGCCCCCATGTGGAAAGAGCCGTGTCGTGTCGTGTCTCCAGGGGTTAATTTTTACGTGGGGAACAGTGAGCCGTGTCGTGTCTCCGATCCACATGGGGGTCAGTTAATTTACCGCGCCGCGTGTTTTACCTCGGGCTGGTTAGTTGGTACAGTACACAGTAGAGTACCAACACCAACACGGACACAGTACATCACGAATCTGGCAACGCGCCCTCGCCGACGCCGCGTGTACGTGCTGGTCTCGTCCGTCCGTCGCGAGCCGCACCGGCCGGCACCGTCGACCAGCGATAATATTTCTGAATATATTTTATGGCCAAAATTAAATATATTTGTAGCAATAATTCATTTGGCCATAGAATATATTCACAAATATTTAATTTTGTTAAGTAAAATTTTGTTTTTTAGAAATATTTAATTTTTCACGAAATAAAATTATCTCAAGCAACAAAATGGAGTACACCATTGGAAAGAGCTCGTCGAGACGATCGAAATTAATATATTATTTGCTATATTTGGAGCTCCGAATAAAAATATATCAAATTCGTAAATCAAAAAGGAGTGCTGACGTCATCGCTGACGTCAGCAATGCTACAGTGCCATGCAAAACCGCCTGGAAAAACCGGTCATGGTCCTAAAGTGAACTTTTTCAAGAATTAGAGGGTCAATGTTATTCCATTTTTAAGTTGAAGGTTGAAAACCAGACTTTTATGATAGTTCGAGGTCCAAAAGTAAACTTTACCCTTACTCTAATGGCACCACCACCACTAATGCCAAACGAGATCCTGATTGGCACCGTGCGCACTCTCACCACTCGATTACGCTCAGGCGTGCAACTGCCTACGCGTCCTATACCTTGTGCGCCGACCGGCCGGACGGTGAGACCGCTTGTACTTGCGGCGGCGCGGCCGCAGCCGGCGGCGGGCTGGGATTGTGGAGCACAGGGAGCTGGACAGCTCGTCCCGCGGCGATGCTTTGTTGGGCAACGCCTTTCTACGAGCTCTCTCTTCATTTAATTTATCTCTTTTTGCGCAACAAGAGCTCTCTCTTGATATGCAGAAACGTGCAGTAATTAAATTAAAGCATCTTGTCGACTGATGAATAAGAGATGACGACGAAGGCACGATGGCGCCATCAATGGCGGGCGTCCCGGGCAGGAAACAGGGTGCGTTTCCTTGCCCATCTGACCTGTCTCACATTTGGGCACGCAGCTCTTGACATTTTGTGTCGTGGCTGCACGCCGATTCCACGGAAAATTAAGTCGGATGTTTCACGCCAGCACGTGGTGATTGTGTGATATTTTAATTTTTTTAGCTAGTACAGCACTAGTAAACTTTTTTTTTCTAGACCACGCCTAGGCATGTATTTCATTGAGCAGAAAGAGTTTGATTGTTACATCAATAAGAGACGTTAACCTGCGGTTACCGTACTCCATTAGCCAAAACAAAAGCCCCTCCCCAACCAAAAACACATGGTTGTGATTACAAAAAAACGATTGTGCTTCAAGTAGCAGCCGATCAGGTAGTCACCCTAATAGGTCCATCAACCTTGCCGGCAACCTGTTGCGCTGTCAAGGCTAGAGAGTCGAACGTCCTCGCGTTCCTCTCTTTCCAGAGCAGCCAGCCCACAAGGAAGAAAAGCGAATCGAAGCCGCGTCGGAGCTGCTTGGGGATTCTCTTCCGGCTCCGAATCCACCATTGCATGGTCGGCTCCTCATTGACACTGATGAAGTCCTGGAGATGCCGCTTGTTGAGCCAAAAGTGCCAAACCTCCCTGCTAAAGCAGCATCCCAGGATGATATGGTCGATAGTCTCCGGCAACTGGTCGCACATGATGCAGACAGGCGAGCTCTGCAGCCCGTGGCAGTGACGACGCTCCGCTGTCCAACACCGACCGTGCATGACCAGCCAGTAGAAGAAGCGAACACGCGGCGGGGCAGTGGTCTTCCAAATGTGCGATGCACCCACCGGTATGGACGAGGCGATGAACATAGCCCCGTACGCCGAGGCCGCCGTGTAGTTTCCGTCCGTCGTGAAGCGCCAGGTGAACGTGTCCGGCCGGTCCGCAAGATGTACATTCTCCAGCGCGTCGCAAAACCTGTCGAACTCCACCAACAGATGCATGGTGATAGGTCCAGTGATGTGCCACACCCAGGCGTCGCCGTCGAGGGCATCGGCCACCAGTGCCCTTCTCTTCCGAGGACAATGGCGGGCCTACTTGTATTCAAGGGTATTCAATTGAATACCCAAATTTTTTTCCAAAATTGTTTGTATATGTAATATATACACATGTATATGTTAGAAAAAAGAAAAATTTAAACTAAAATAACTACTCTGTAACTCATGCTCAAACATGCATTCTCCTGTTTCTCACTCTATCAACCCGACGGCCCAGCGGTGGCCCAGTATCCTCTTACCACCAGGTAGAATAGGCACATCGACACCGATTGAAGCTTCTGAAGTCAACAAATAGTTATTGAACTCTAAAAAAAAAGTTAACAAATAGTAGTTGTATGTTGCCAATTTTTGTTCTTCCTATTTTGAATACCCAAGTTCCAAATCCTGGGCCCGCCACTGTCCGAGGACGAACAGCTGCGAAAACCGTAGGCGCCATGGACCGGATGCTGGCTCCATGAATCCAACGATCCGTCCAAAAGTAGGTGGACCTACCATCACCAAGCGCGAGCACCGTAGCCGCCTCAAACAAGGCGATGATCGCCCCCTCCCCGGAGGAAGCCATCATCCTTGCTCTTCGCTCCTTCCAAACCCAACGCACGCGCAGAGCGATCACTACCCCAGGCAGTTTTTTCCCTGACGGCCAGAACCGTCACGGAATGGGCCCGAAACCATCAGGGAAGAGTATTCCTGACGGTAACCGTTAGGGAAAAAACGACGCGGAAAGTCATCCTTTCCTGACGGAAAACCGTCACGGAATGGTTTCTAACGGTTATACCCCACAAGGAAAGTTTTCTGCGTCGGTTTCCAGTTAGCCGTCAGGAATACTATTCCCGTCGGTGCTAAGCCGTGAGGAAAGATACGAACTTTCCCCGTCGGTGCTAAACCGTCAGGAAAGATACGAACATCCTCGTCGGTGCTAAACCGTCAGAAAAGGTCACTTTCTTCCCTGCCAGCAATAAAACCGTCAGGGAATACTCAAACTGGCCCTAACAATCTGACCATTGGCTTCCCCGTCAGTTTTCATATATCAAGGAACACTAAATTAACAATTCACAATATAGTAAATCACATAAGATTGTCCTCATTCACATCAGATAATCATCAATGATGTCATGATATATTAGACAATATAACCTTTACTGTCTTCATATATATATAATTGTGCATCAGTAAAACAGATCATAGATCAAGTTCCAGCCTCAAGTTACATTCTACGGTTCAAAGAATAAAGGAAACAACCAACACAGATGCTACATTTGGGATGGCGCAACTAAGAACTAACACATAGGCCATAACAAACAATTTTGCTACACAAAATACTTCCAGCCATTGCTTCCAAGTAGTTGAAGCATGATTGGACCCTTCTGTACTCCATCTATATACAAAAAAAAGATAAAATAACCATTCATGGTAAATACACTTTAAGCTTTGCTACTAGTATACAGATAATAGCCACAAATGCAAAACTATTTATTTCCAGAACAATTAGTGGATCTTTGGTTATCTTTTTCTCATCTTTGCTACAAGATCATAGTGGAAGAGTGTTCTGATATAACTACTAAATCTGGTAGTGTACACACAAATGAAAGATTGCACCCAGTAGGCATTTAAACCAGAGAAACAAAACTGCATGAGCATCAGATCCTGTACAGGTCAATAAAGAGCAAAAATGAAGTGCCCAGGATAATCTTACCATGTAACTTTCTTCTTCCTTAAGCATGTCAGGTTGTATTTCTAATTTTTTTTTTTTTTTTTTTTTGTCAGCAATAACCTGCAACAAATTAAGTAGCAACAAATACTTAAGTTTGTAATAAGGCACAGCTCAATGAGTGAGAAGAGGCAACTAATGTTGGTGACTTATGTTGGGACAATCAAGATTTCTGGAGTGAGCTAAGTGAGGAAGTTGCATCAAAGAGAAGAAAAAAGAGGTTACCTGGTTCCAAAATGTACAGATTAGCATTGAGCACTGTTATAGTAAGAAATGAGAGAAAACAACTATATTAAGACACAGCAGGTAGCAATGACACAATAGGTTGAGAAGGTGTATCACTAATTCTTGATATGTAGCACAAGGAAAATGATGGTGTATCACCTGAATTATTACAGGAATGCATCCTTGAAGCATGCCATGCTGCCACGACACATGTAGCCATGTAGGAGCTGCCAACCAACCTGCCCTGCTACTGCACATCTGGACGCTGCAACACTACACATCTGCACATCCTGGGGGGCGTGGGCAGTGGCACCCAAGAGCCGGCGTACATGCTGGTTGGGCCGGACCCGGTGACTAGAGGCCGCAAGGAGTGCCAGCGCCGCCGGCAGACCAAACGCGAAAAAACTAGTCTGCGGTAGTGACTCAAGAGTTAAGTAACAGATATATCATTTTGTTAACCATCAGTTCAGTCTTCAGCTTACGTTTGAAGCAGCATAACACATCAAAGAACAAAGCTCCAGAGAAAAATGGGGAAAAAAGGATATGCTATAAAGTTCTATGTGGAATCTGACATCATCTCTAACTCATTCAAATTGTGGATTGTGCAAGATTATGTAAGTGTTACCATGAGATATGTTGGCATCAGTCATCTAAACCAGGGACATATTTGCGGACACAACACAAGTTATAAATCTGGTAGTGTACACACATATTGTTGACTGAAAAAACACTAAGCATGCATCAGATCCTGTACAGGTCAACAAAGAGCAAAAATTAAGTAACTTTCTTCTTCCTTAAGCATGTCAGGTTGTATCTCTTTTTTTTTTGTTAGCAATGACCTGAAAAAATTAAGTAACAACATGATGGATATTTTGGACCTTTAATTGCAAACAAAGTAACAAACATTCTGATAAGTCAGATGATAATAGTAGCACATACTTAGAGAGATGTACAAAAAAAAAATCAGTTTTCTCAGGTCTTCATTTGCAATGTTGTACGCAAAAATTAAGTAACTTTCTTCTTCCTTAAGCATGTCAGGTTGTATCTCTTTTTTTTTTGTTAGCAATGACCTGAAAAAATTAAGTAACAACATGATGGATATTTTGGACCTTTAATTGCAAACAAAGTAACAAACATTCTGATAAGTCAGATGATAATAGTAGCACATACTTAGAGAGATGTAAAAAAAAAAAAATCAGTTTTCTCAGGTCTTCATTTGCAATGTTGTACAATGAAAAGCTGGAATTAAATAGAAGCATACTCCTAAATAAAACATTAAAGCCTATCAGCAATGTTGGGTGAATTGACATGCAGCAGTGCAGAATATATAACCAACAGTGCATGCAGATGTTAACACGATTTATAAAAGCAATGACAGTTTTAATACTAGCAGTAACCCAGTAACCTGATATTAGCAGCAGCAGTGGGAAAATGCTTAGATCGACCCAGGAAGCTAGCTCAAGGGAAATAGCACCTAACCCGAGTCCTTTCTCCTCAAACCTTGTGTACACACGCACACTTGTCAACATAATCTGACAAAAGACCTTTTTCCCGTACAAGTATGAAGGAAGTACATGGTAGATTATACCTCCAATGTTGCAGAAACATGAGATCCGAACAGTTTTGCTGCCGTTGCCTCCGCCAACACCCACCACGAACACAATAGCACCGCCGCGGAAGGAGAAGGGAAAAGAAGAAGAGGCACCCGCGCGGCGGCACCATGGCCGAGCTGCGGCATGCCATGGTGGCAGATCTGGCGTACCCGCACCAGCGCGACGCCGAGGCCGCGTCCTCGCCCTTGTCGCGTCCCCCGCGCCGGCGGCGTCGGCGGCAGCAAGGACGGGCTCCGCCCCCGTCACTCCTGCACCCCGTCCGCTCCCTCCTCACGCTCGAGGACCCCAGGTCCCCACCGCCTCGACCTCCGCCTCCGCCTGGATCCCGGTCGCCGCACTCGACTGCTTTGACCTCGCTGCGCTCTTCTCCGCCCCTTCCGTCTGGGCACTGAGATTTGGGGGGAAGTCACGGGAGGGGATAATGTTCACGGGTGGTGGAGAGAAGTTTCTGGCTCCGCGCCAAAGCTTTTTTCGCCAGGACTCACTGCCGTGTGGGACAGAAGAGCTCGCAAAATATTCACCCAGGCGCCAAAGCTTCGGGCCAGCGCGCGCTTCGCCCCCGAAACAACCTTCCGCGTCGGTCAGCTGGATCCAGCACGTCAGGATTGGTTTAGCTTTCCTGACGTGGGCAGTGCAGGCGCAGGGAGAGTCACCCACCGACGGGAAAAAATTCATCTGGGGTAGTCGATGCCTGCGTGTCGGAGGTCCGAGATGCCGAGGCCACCAAGCTCTTTAGGCCGGCACACGAGAGGCCAGGCCGCTTTGCACTTGCCGCCGCTGACATAGGAAAGAACGGCGAAGCTTGTCAATGGCATCAATAGCCCACGGCGAGAGACACAAGGCAATGCAAGTGTGGATGGGGATTGCCGATATGGTTGCCTTGACAAGCGCCATGCGCCCAGCAACGTTGGGGAGGTTGCCCTTCCATACAGGAATACGCGCCGCCACCTTGTCCATCATCGGTTGCTTCTCCGAGCGGCGCAGTCTGTGGACCGATAGGGGTATGCCAAGATATCGGCAAGGGAAACCCACCACGGCACAGGCAACAACATTTTGCACTCTGTCCATGTCCTCCTCGGAGCAGTGGATTGCCGTCGCGACGCACTTTTCCAAATTGGTGAAGAGTCCAGAAGCGAGGCCAAAGATTGCCAGCGACGCCTTAATCGGCTGTAGGTCGTGTTCCATGGGCACAAGGAACATCACCAAGTCGTCAGCGTACAGACTGACTCGCGAACCCACCAGGCCATGGACCGGCGAGAGGTGGCCGCGCTGCTCCACCCATCGCAGCAGATGGTTCAAGACTTCCATCACCAGCACAAAGCGCATCGGAGACAGGGGGTCTCCTTCCGTTTTATAATGAAATGGAAATGGGTTTTCCCGAGTGCAAAAAAGTGCCTAGAAAAGCTCATACCGATAAGCGTAACCATAGTCTCAAGGATCATAACCAAAATGTCAATTTTTTTTTTTTTTTGCTTGGCCACTACTTCACAACAAAATTTTGACAGTTGATAATCTTAAAAAAAATGGCCTAACAACCAAATATGTGGACTGTGTAACAAACACCCATAAAATTCCCCGACCTCTACGCAAGAACTATTTTGTTCCAATACAAGTTTGGAACAAAAGTGGCCCAATGGGTGATTCTATCAAATCTTCTAAACAACATTTTTCATAGTGTGCTTCAATTTTTAAATGATCGCAGCGAGTGAGAGCTAAATTTGACAAGAGCCAAAAGGAAGCTTATTGAAGAGATTGTTATCTATTATTGTTGGAATTTATGCAATAATATAAATCGGATGATATTTCAGAATTCGGCAAAGCAACCGGAGGATCAATGTGGCCTTAATGATAAAAGAAGATGTGAAGCACGTGCCAAGCACGATTTCAAAAAAAAAAAAAAAAAGATTTTATATTACTCACGATGGGTGGTGTTTCTAGCTGTTATTTGAGTTATCCATGGTCCCTCTCTTTTCTATTTGTTTTTACTGTGGCGATCAAGGAGATCCCATTAGTTCCGTTTTCACTTAGTTTGTTTTTCTAGTGTTTTCTCAAGGTGAGTTCGGAAAAGTGGCTAGATTGTTTATTATTCACTCCATTCCAAATTATAAGTCTTCCAAGTTTCTTCGAGAGTCAAAACATCTCAAGTTTGACCAAATTATATAATAAAATAATAGCATTTATGATATCAAATAAGTATAATTAGATTTTTTATTAATTATATTTTTATAGTATGCCTATTTAATATCATAAATCATTACAATTCTCTCTATAACTTTTGTCAAACTTAAGATGCTTTGACTCACTAACAATTAGAATTAGTGACTTGTAATTTGGAATGGAGAGAGTAGTGTGGAGACTGCACCTCCTAATATATTTGCTGCAAACCTCTTATACTGCCCTTTTGGAAAAATGATTGATAAAACCATGCAAAGAATCCAAATGGTTACTAAAGACAGAATGTTTATTACAATAAATTATTAACTTATCACATCACAACTTTATTATGAGAACTAAGACTACCCGCACTCATGAACCTCTATTTCCAACCTCTATGAGGAATATTCTGTCCTGGTCAGCCAGATTCCTTACTCTATATCACTTTCTCCCGCACCCATACAATCTCTATATTCAACCTCTATCCACTATGGGGCCCAATTTTCAATTTTTTTTCTTTTTTCTTTTTTCCCTTTTCTTCTTCCCTTTCTTTTCCCCTCCCCTACCTTATCCATTCGGCCGGGAGTACGGAGCAGGCCCGTCCGTCCAGCTCCCACCGCCCGTCCGTCCCCCGCCCGTCCAGCTCCCACCGGCGGCCCGGCGAGCTCGCCCCTGCTCCACCAGCGGCGCGCGGCCATGGCGCGAGCTCGGCGGGCGGTGTGGGGCGCGGAGCTCGGCGATGGGCTCCCATCTCCCCGGCGACGGTGAGCTCGGCGGCGGCGCGGAGCGGCGGCCCGGCGAGGCCCCTCCCTTCTCCTCCACCCTCCCGGCCCGTCCCTCCTCCTCCACCTCCCCGGCCCCTCCCTCCCTCCTCCTCCTCCCCTCCCGGCGGGCCTCCATGTCGGCGGAGGGCACGCGGCGGCCCCGGTGGCCCCGGCGGGCCTCCTCCCTCCCTCCCCACGCCGGCCATGGAGCTCGCGGCGTCGTCTTCCTCGTGCCCACGGCGTCGTCTTCCTCATCCTCGTGCTCGGCGGGCGGCGGGCGAGCTCGGTGAGCGGTGGCGGCCGGCGAGGGAGCTGCTCCGGCGTGCGGGCATGGGGCCCCGTTCTTCTCTGTCCTCGAGCGGGACCCGCGGCGTCCTTTAGCGTCTCCTCCATACGCACGCGACAGACAACGGACGGGAGCTCGTCCGCAACCTTTGCGGTCGGTTTGCAGGTCCCCGCTGCAGCTGTTTTGGGACGGTAAATGGTTTACCGTAGGCTATACCGCCTCCCAGTGCGGGTAGTCTAACTTATTTCCAGTGGTACATATATAACGTTAAACTAGACCATGCATAGTGCATCACACAACTCAGAACAACACTACACGGTGGAAACGAGTAACTTCAGTTCGGTCGGCTGCCAACCTAAGGCCTAAGCATTAAGCAAGAACCATCTTCAGCACATCCATGGCTGCCCCAGCCATCGTCGGGTTGAAGCTGCTCTTCACCCGGTACGACGCGTCCATGGCGATGCCGCACTTGCCCGTGGCCGCGGCCACCTTGAGCCTGATGCGGACGTAGCCGGCCTCGCCCCAGGTGGGGCTCCACAAGTTCTTGACGATCCAGTAGTCCTTGCCGTTCTCGCTGCCGTAGCCCCCGTCACGCCATGGTCCAGATTCGTGCCGCATGGCCCATTGAAGATACCCTGCACAATCATGTACGATTGGAGAAACAACGGTTTTCATGACCCGAAATAGCACCTCCATCTAATGATGATCTGATCTTGGCACAGGTTCGTCGGTGATGCTTACCGTGGTGTAGTGTTGGAATTTACGTCCGCTTGCGTCGATTGCGACACTCACAGGCTGGTTCGCCACCGCCTCCTGCAGCGCTGTCTCGTTCTGGGTCGCCACATTCACGAAGCCGTCAATGGTCACCACCCTTTCATTCACCTGCAATTGAACAATGTATGCAAATCTCAATTACAACCGCTTCCAGTTGAATTTGAATTGTAATCTAGTGCTATAAGTAACTTTTTGGCAGAAGAGGTAGCGACCCGGTTGGCATCGCAAGCCATGTCAGTTCTGATGAAGGGGTAGTTGGCCTCGGTGTCGATCCCGCCGTTGTTGTTGACGAACTGGAAAGCGTTTTGCATCTCCCCGCCGTTGCAGCCGCCGTCCTGGGTGTCGCAGTCAATGATCTCCTGCTCCGACAGCGACACGAGGTTGCCCGTCACGATCTCGTTGATCCCCTCGATGGCTGCCACTGCCGAGAACTCCCAGCACCCACCTGCATGCATCTCTCGAGATCATCAGAAAACTAACTGCAAATTGGCTCTAGAAGAACATCGCCTGTGCGAAGTAACAAGCTTCAGAGTTTGCATGCATGCATGCATGGCGCCGTGGGTATGCACCGCATTGTCCTTGATTCTTGACCCCGGTGATGGCGCCAAGCTCGCGCCAGTCGATGGCATCGGGGAGGTCACCGTCACGGGGGGCATGGACCATGGTGGGCTCTGCCCCCGTCCTTAGCCGCGCCGCGGGGGCCGCGGAAGCCGAGGACGTGGCCACGGTACTCTTCCAGGGTGAGGTCGGCGAAGGGGGTGAGGCCAAAGCCGAAGTGCAGTGCAGCCCGGCGTCCGGCTCCGCGTTGTGCGCGTCGATGTACCGGAGGTTGTTGCGGAACACCTCCAGGCGCAGGCGGTCCCGCAGACGGCCGTGGCCGTGCTCCGATTTCCACGCCTCGTACATGCGCCACACCACGTCATCGGCCCGCTCCACCGGCGCCGGAACGATGGTGTAGGAGTGGCGGGCCGCCGCCGTGGCGGCCAGCGCCAGTGCCACGGCAAGCGCCGAGGCGGGCACAGGAGAGCGTGGTGGGCGCATGGCGATCATCCTTCGAGTTGGTGTTGAGCTGGGCGAGAGATTGTCAAAAGAGAATATGTGAAGTGATCACAGCGTAGTGTGGCTCAGGTGAGACGAGGCATCAATTTATAGCCATGGGAGGCAACGTACAGGGCCCACCACCAACACCACTTCAGAAACTTCTACGTCCCTTTGAAAGTGGAGACTTGTCGAGCATCTCCAGCAGGCCCCTATTTAAGCCCTCATCCTACTTTTGAGGGCTAGAAGTAAAAAAAAAAACTCACTCCAACAGAGCCCCTACTACAGCCCTTAGATTCGAGAAGCCTCTCAAATCAGCCCAACAGGCCCTGAGTCTAGGGGCTCTACCCAAGGCCCTCAAATCACTGATGCCTTCGCGCCATCGTCCCGCGCCGTGTTTCCCCTTACGCGCGAAGTCCCTCGTGCGCTGCCAAATTTTCCCGTGCACGATCCTTTCTTCACGCGCGAGATTTCCCTCACAGCCCTACTTCCCCTCCCGCCCGTAAGAATGATGAGGCCGCAAGAACGACGAGATCTCCTCCTTCCCGTCCCGCCCGCAAGAACGACGAGACCGGCGGCCCGGTACGATCTGCTCGCGAGTGTCCACGCCATCCCGTGGTTGCGCCCGGCAGGAGCAGCACCACCGGCGGTACGTCCTCCTCACCTCCCCATTGTGAATATGTGAATGATTCTGTATCCGGTTGAATGTGGTTGTGTGTGAATTTGAGGCCACAGTGAATACGTGAATGTTTTATTCCTATTCCCAACTTATGAATATTCGATTGAAGCACTCCTCTCGTGTCTTTGTTCTGGATTTTTATTTCCATCTTCTGCTACGGTAGTGAAGAAATGTCTGTAAGAATGTGTTGCGTTATTGGATGGATCGTGTGCTTAAGATTACTGCACCAGAATCGTATCTTTTTCTTTCGAAAGCCTTTGGGATATGTACTGTGTAGTCTGTATATGTGATTCAAATTGATATGTATATGTGCTGTTTTTTTTTTGGCACAGTTTGGAATATATCGCAGGTAGGTATTCCCTCCGCCCACAAAAAGAATGTAATTATGGGATCCCAAGTTTGATCAAGATTATAGAAAATTTGTATTGATATTTATGTCTCTAAATAAATTTATTATAATTATAGTCACTGGCGGAGCCACGTTGGGGCCATCCTGGGCCATGGCCCCCCTTCCCTCCGCTATTTATATGGTCCACAGGTCTCCGAGCTCTCTGGTAGGCCGCTCTGGTAGGCCGCTGCATGTGCATTTCCCTGCGCTCACCCGCATACAGCAGTAGTGTGTGGTAGTGCTCCCACTGCTTAGTTAGCCTGTACTAATCCGTTAGGCTGTTTTTCTTTGCTTCTACAGTCTGCTGCTCTACATCGTCTGAGCCTTGTCTATTCTTCAATCTACATAGTATGCGAAGTAGCAAATCTCTTTTTTTTGCGACTCTACTAGAAGTAGCTAATCGAGTAGTATTTTGTTGTCAATCAAGATCTTATGCTGCTTTTAGAGAACTTCAATGCTCAGCTATGTTGTTATCAATTGTATTTGTATGACTTAATTATAAATAAATACTATGATTACTTTGTCCATTATCCCATGTGTACATAGGGTTCAATTGACAAATTGCCCCCCCCCCTATGTTTCATTCCTGGCTCCGCCACTGATTATAGTCTAGAATTAATTTAATGCTTTTTACTTTGTATCATAAATGTTAGTATTTTATATAACTTTAGCTAAAATTTATAAAAAATAAAGATTTTTTTAGAATATTTTTATAGAACACTATTTTTATAGATATAGAATAAATTTATAGATATAAAATAGAAAATAGTCTATAAAAAAGAATGGAATTGAAAATAAGAAAACTGCAAAAAATGGGAACTCAATAAAGTAAATATTTTATTTTTTCCATTTTCATCTCCTTTCTATCCTTCTAATCAAACTGACTTCTCACAAAGCAAGAATTATATTCTTTTATAAACAAATAGAGTATTTAAGAATAACAATCCTAGCTATACTTTAAAATGCTTATTTATGTTGAAGATATCCATTTCTATTCATGGAATCTTCACTGCTCAGTCAATCTATGTGCCTCAACTGAATTCATGTTGGTTCACTATGACAGACAGTCTTTTTAGAAACGGTTGTAGCAGGTTTGGAGGGCAAAATACTCAGTGCAAACCACATCTTCCGTACAATCCATCAAAACCTTATTAAAAAATCCTTAAGAGTTCTCAGAAAATGAATATTTTAAATATTTTGCAGTGAATATTTTGCCTATGGGAGAGCCATAGGCTTTCTCCAGTACCCATCTCTATAGGTGGGTATAATTTATGCATGAAGTACGAATGCGTGTGGCCACACTAGAGTTTGAAGTTACAACCTTAGATTAGCGATAAGCACAAGCAAAACCCAGCGAAATAACATGTCTATCATACCTTCCTCCTATGATCAAACTATAAGATGACTTGGAAAATTGCAATGGAAACCCCAAAAGAAAAGGTGAAGATAAAACGTTCTCGCAAAAAAAAAAAAGTTAAAACATTGAACTCGCAAATGAGCGACATAGGCTTTTCTGGTGGGCTTCCGTTTAGGTGCGCTGAATTACCAGCCCTATCTACGTGATTGGGCCCTAAATTCAGCCCTTTTTTGGGAAGCTGTCCCAATCCCCACTTGGGCCATGGTCAAAACGAGTTTCCAGCCTTTTTCTATTCCAGATCAGATAATATTTTGTCTTTTTTATCTATCTATATATCTTTTTTTTTGCTTTTTTTTATCTACTCAAAACTATTTGTTTAGTATAGAAAAAAAGGCATGTTCTCCCGAATAAGGTAAAACTAGAAAATGAGAGAGAGGAAACAAACGGCTTTTACAGGACGACAACATTTTCTAGAAAATCACTGATCACTGCTAGTCCCTCCTCGGTCCTGACTGTGACAGATGTGGCTAGTGGCAGTAGCATCTGAATTTCTGATTGGCCATGGTGTCAGCAAACCCGGCTTGGAGCGGCCATGAAATGTGCTACACCTTGGCTGTGTTTGGTTCACGGGTTGGTGTGGGTTGGTGCGGGTTCGACCCACACCAACCCGTGTTTGGTTGAAAAACGAAAGGGGATGGGTTGAACCCAATAGGGTATATTCTCTCTAGATGCGGGTCGGGGGGATTCGGCCAAATCGAGAGAACCATTCCAACCCACATCTCTCCCGTGACTCTCTCGGCCTTATCCTCACCTCCGCTCCTCTCGCGTCGCCCCTCCTCCGCGGTTACTCCGCGCTTCTCGAGCGAAGCACGCCGCCGCCCTCGTGGCGCCGCGGGCCTCATCGCTGCCGGGCTCGGGAGGTCCCGCGCCGCCGCCTCCGGCCCTCCGGTGCCTCTCGGGTGGGGCGGGCGGGCGGGCAGCCTCGAACCCCGGTGCGGTCGGCCGGCCGGCGAGCCGGCATTAGCCGGCGGCCCCCGGTGGGCGTGCGGCCGGGGACCCGAGGGCCGCGGCCTCTAGCGGCCTTCGGCGGCGGGTGGTCGGTCTCCGGGCGCCGCCGCCTCCAAGGGTCTTCCGCCCCCGCATCTTCTCCAGTGGCCAAGGTAAACCCTAGCTATGAACTCTTTGTATTGTTCATCTTGTTTGGTAGAAGAAAATTGCAACTCTTGGTTCATCTTGTGTTTTGTGAATACTTCATCCTGTGTATAATTCATCTTGTTTGGTGTACACATTTGTACAGAACCATTGTTATGGCTTCGTTATTAGTTTAAGATTCATTCTTGTATTGTAGATGGATAAGAGGATGAAGATTCTAGCTTTTGCTGCTGCTGCACACATGTTATTGTCCATGATGGCCTTGATTATTCAGACTAGAAAACATAAGCGTGGTGCAACAAGGATTGGTATTACCTATGGGCCTATGGAGGAAAGGGATAGGATTAGAATAGACTATCTAAACACTAGGATTTGGAAAGATGATACAACTTGTCTAAACATGTTAAGACTTAACAGAGACAAGTACTTTAGATTTTGCAAACTTTTTAGAGACCGTGGTTTGCTAAAAGATACTATCCACCTTTGTGTTGAGCAACAAGTTGGTATGTTTCTAAACACTGTGGGACATAACCTTAGGAATAGGTTAGTTGGAACTAATTTTGATAGATCGGGAGAAACTGTGAGCCGCTACTTCTACAAAGTATTGCGTGCTATTGGTGAGCTACGGGGCGAACTGATCAAGCCCCCGTCTATGGAAACACCAAGCAAAATTGCAGGAGACTATAGATGGGATCCTTACTTCAAGGTGTGAGGCTTATACTTGTTTTGTTCTTTTGAGATGTCTATTCGTATGGTCACTAATATATATACTTATTTAAAATAGAATTGTATTGGAGTAATTGATGGCACACATGTGAGAGCAACTCATGTCTGAGCGGATATTGAGCAAGCCTTTCGTAGTGGTAGAAAAAAGTTTACCACACAAAATGTATTGGCAGCCGTAGGTTTTGATCTACGGTTCAACTATGTCTTGGCTGGTTGGGAGGGGACAGCACATGATGCTCTAGTGTTACGAGATGCTTTAGAACGTGAGAATGGCCTTCGTGTTCCACAAGGTAATAGATTAGTTGTCTCTCAACTTGTCCATACAAATTTTGTGTATAGTCATGTGACCAATTTGTCCATCAAATGATAGGAAAATTCTACCTAGTTGATGTTGGATATGGAGCCAAACCAGGATTTCTGCCCCCTTTTCGTGGTGTCCGGTACCACTTGACACAGTGGGGAACTAATCCGGTGCAAAATGAGAAGGAATTATTCAACCTTCGGCATTGTTCTCTTCGTGTGGCAGTAGAGCATGCTTTTGGTGTCCTAAAGCGAAGATTCAAAATCCTTGATGATGCTATCCCGTTCTTCCCTTTTCCAACACAAGTAGATATTGTTGTTGCTTGTTGCATCATTCACAATTGGGTCATATTAGATGGGCTTGATGAGATATTTGCAGAGGAAATTCCTTTGCCTAGCATTAACCATGCAACAACACGCATTGGCCAAGCAAATGACCACGCTGCTATGGTTAATTTCAGGCAATAGCTAGCAGATCAAATGTGGGCTGACCGGCAAAATAATAATGTCAATTAGTTTGAGTTTGAATTCCATTTGTAAGGACATGTGTGGCTGAGTTTCATTTGTAAGGACCTATTTGTGCTTGAGAATCATTTGTATGGACATATTTGTGCTTGAGTTTCATTTGTATAGACATATTTGTGCTTGAGTTTCATTTGTATGGACATATTTGTGCTTGAGTTTCATTTGTATGGATATATTTGTGGCATGAATTTGTGTTTGTATGGCAGGCAATGGGAGATAAAAATGAGGAAGGTGGTGCAACTAGTGGCCATGCTACATGGACGTCAGCAATGTCTGCTTTCATGCTTAGTCACTTGGCTGATGTAGTGGCTACTGGTTTGAAGACATCAAAGGGGTTCAAGAAACATATTTACAATGGTTGTGCTAGGGCTCTAAATGAGAAGTTCAAAACTATGTTCACTGGTGAGCAAGTGAAGAATCATTTGAAGACATGGCAAAAAAAGTGGTCAAAGATAATCAAACTCAAAAAGTTGAGTGCTGCAATCTTTGATGAAGAGAGCTGCATGATCACACTTGATGAGGAGCACTATAATGACCATGTCAAGGTAAAGTTGCTGCTGAATTGTTATATAAGTTGCTGCTGAATTGTTATATAAGTTGCTACTGAATTGTTATATAAGTTGCTGCTGAATTGTTATATAATTTGCTGCTGAATTCTTATATAATTTGCTGCTGAATTGTTATATAAGTTGCTGCTGAAGTCTTATAAAGTTGTTGCTGAAATCTTATATAAGTTGCTATATTCTAGGATCATAAGTCTGATGCTGAATTCTTAAACAAGACCATCATGCACTATAAAAGAAATGGAGGCAATTTTTGGAAATAGCATGGCTACAGGAAACTTTGCAAAGGACTCTAATGCATCTCTGGGTAGAACAGATGATGAGGCCGACAAAAGCCAAGACGAGGACGAAGATGTTACTGGAGTAGCGACATCATCAGCTAGTAGACCATCAGCTGCTGCTAGACCAAAGAAGAAGGCCAAGGTTATTGACATTGAGGATGACGGGCTGATTTCTGTTTTCAAAAGTGTAGGTGAGAACATTGCTGAAGCTATTAGAACTGCTGCTAGACCTGAAAATGAGGTGCCAGACAATCTATTTCAGATCCTAAATGGCTTTCCTGGTTTCAATTCGGTGCATGTATCTGCATACCATCTTCACTTGTGTTCCAATCCTGTTATTGCTAGATCTTTCTGTAACCTGCCATATGAGAACCAGCTTCATTGGTTTTCAATGTTCATCAGTGACAAGTTTCCTGGAGTGTAGGGTGATGTTGGACAAGTAGGATGTGGGATGTTTCTTTTGATACTTGTGTAATGCCTTCAACTTATATCATGTAAGGCTGGAACTTATGTAATGCTTTGAACTTATATTATGTAAGGCTTGAAGTTATGTAATGCGTACTTAAGGCTTGAACTTGATGTGTAAGACTATCTAATTATTATTATGACTTTGGTTAACTCAAGTCAATCAGTACATGTAATTTTATATATGTTGTGATTACATATTATTTTCCTTGTGATCATGCTATGATTTTATATATATTTATACATGTTGTAATTGAAGATATTTGAAATGGGTGGTAATCTCACCAAAGAGGTGCTCATATTCTCTGCCAACCCTCTTTCCTCAAACCAAACACTGAATGGAACCACTCCAACCCAATATATTCATCAACCAAACACTGAACTGGGTTGAACCTATTCCTGCAACCAAACAAGATATGGGTTGGCTCCAACCCAGAAAAGTGGGATGGAGCCAACCCATTCCATTTGATTCCCAAACCAAACACAGCCCTTGCTTGTTTCTGCATCATCTGCAATGGGCCAACGCACGCTGGCGTTCGTCGTCAAATGCGGAGCTTTCCGCTGACCGAAGCGGGCGCCGGGCGTTGTCAGTGAGTGAGTGGTGCGGTGGAGACATCTCTGCTCTGTTCCAACCACGAACTCGTCCAACCAACGAACTCACGACTCGTTCAAACATTTTCTCCACGAATCGTGCAAATATTTCCTATAAAATACTGTAGAAACATACGTACGGCGTAAGTTCCAAATATTATGTTATACACACAATTAAGCGAAGCAAGGATTGCTAAATAATACTTTTCTGTTTGGAAAGAATATAGGTTAAGCCCTTGTTTAGTTCCTGTAAAAGTGAAGGCGTAAATGTCACGTCGGATATTTCATGTGATGTCGAAAGGTGTTTTCGGATACCAACAAAAAAACTAATTGCAGTACTCACCTAAAAACTGCGAGACAAAATTATTAAAACTAATTAATCCGTCATTAGCACATTTTGTTACTGTAGCACTTTAGTGTCAAATCACATCCTAATTAGGCTCAAAACATTCGCCTAGCATTTTACATGAAAACTGTGTAATTAGTTTTTTATTTTGACTATATTTAGTAATCCATGCAGTCTTTGCAAGATAAAATTTGGAATTTGGAAAATGGAACTAAACAAGGCCTAAGTTTGATCAGCTGGACACATTTGGATGTGTGCCATTGAACATCTATATGAATAAAAACACATTAGATTTATTTTTATAAGAAAGTGCTTTTGACACTATACAGCACTGTTTTGTTTTTTATGTAAACACAAATTGCCCTGATGGAGTGAGATAACCTCCGGGTATTATCTTTAAGATAGAAGGAAATTTTTGTTCCCATGTGAGATTCTAGACCGGTTCGGATTCTTGGGATTTGCTCTAACTAGAAATCAAACTCATGTTTTGAAGAGCTATGCTCGAGACCTATTTGTGTTTTTTTTTCTGTGTATTGTACAAAAATGTAGCAACCAATTAACAAAAATGAGATACTCCCTCCAATATTTTGGCAAAAGCATTCTTAACTATGTTCCCACAATGTAACGTTCTTTTGGTCATAGAATAGAAAAACTGAAAGTTGCTTGCAAGCTAAGCAACCATATCACCATCACATATCAAAAATGATGATCAACATCGTTCACATGTCAACCACACAACTATAGCATTCGACTTTCTGTGACAGTAACAACCTCATAAATGGCGAAGAAGCCAAACCAAAACTTGATCCAATTGACGAGATCGGTCATACATACAAACATCACCATCAAGATGGCACCCAAGCAAACCTCTCCCAAAACTTAAAACCAACTGAAAAATAAATAAAATTTGAGCCATCTATTCTAACACCCAATAAATTGCAAACTTACCCCAACCAAAACTTGATCCAAACAGCAAAGTCAACACACATAACATCACTATCTACATGGTGGCCAAACCTCTCCCACAACTTGAATGAAACCTATTGAAAAAAGTCAAATAAATTGCAGGCCATCTATTTGCATCAACTATATCAAAGGAAAAAGTCCACATAACCCCGTGAAGTATCAGGCACGGTCTACATAACCCCCTGAACTATAAAACCGGGTATTCTACACACTAGACTTTGTAAAACCATACAAATAACCCCCTAGGCTGGTTTTGTAAATGGTTTTGCACACATGGTGTTCCAAGTTGGCTTGTTTTGATGACGTCAACAGCCAGGTCATCTTCTCTAACGACACCGGACCCAAAGTGTGCTGCTCATGGACCTCGCCCCGCGCACGGCCCGTCCAGGCCGCCGTCGGCTGCTGGCCGCTGCCCCCACCATCCTTGGGCAGCTGATGGTGGCCCTTCCCACCGCCATTGCCGCCGGCGCCACCAAGCTGCAGCTTCTGGATCGGAGCTGGATCACTACGCGAGGCTTCGAAGACTAGCAGCGAGTCGAGTAAAGAACGACGCGAGCGAGTAGGCAACCAAAATCCAGGTGGGCACATTCTCGAGCTCGACAGCCAAGGAGAGCATCGCGACGAACCGACGGTCCTGTGCTCCACCCACGAAAGCGCGCGGCTTGGCCTTGGCCATTCTCGAAGATGTACTGATGGTCCAGCGTCACGCGAGCCCTTGTGCATGTAGTCATACACGAGGAACATCTCCTTGCCTTGGTCATCGTGGGCGGCACGTAGCAACACTAGGTAACAGATCCGTTGCCGGCGGCCGCGGTAGCGCTCAGCCTTCCCCGCGATCCTGGTGCTCCTCCTCGCGCAGCTTTAATTTAGCGCCGGCAGCTCCACGATGAGGCGTCCTGGCCACACGTCCTTGGTGCGTGCCGCTGTTGCCGCTGCATCGTCAGTGCCGACTACCACCACAACGGCGGCAGTGCGCGAGCTGCTTGTTACTCGTTAGCATGCCGCCCCTATACTATGCGGACGACGTCTTGCTTGCATGCGCTCCAAGCTCGGGAGCAGCTTGGCCAATCTATCGAGCACCCAGATGACAACGTCCATGATCTGGATGGGAACCTAGCCGAAGCAGCATCTTTCCCCTGCTCTGGCGGCATGAGCGCCTTCCTTGGTCCACCGATGGGCAGCACCTTGTTAAGCTTGTCCTCGTCGTAGATGCAGTCGGCGATGCACGACGCTGTAGGTGAAGGCAGAGTCCCGCCCGGCCTCGGCGGCCAGCTCCTCCTCGAACTTGAGCCTGTTCCTGGTGCGACCTCATCGACGAGCGGCTTCTGGATGCAGATGACGGAGAGGAGCACGAAGGCCCGAGCCCGCTAGCTGCCTGGAGCGTGTGCAGCATGGCGCGGTATTCGATGCGCCACGAGTCCTGCACACCGTCGCCACGGCAGGCGAGGCAGTAGACTGCAGCGTGGACCCATCGGTCGCACACCGTCGCCACGGCAGGCGAGGCAGTAGGTTGCGGGAAGAGGTCTGTAAGCAGCGCAGCCGGGTCGGTGACATGGGAGAAGACAACCTGGGCGTCGTTGTCATCAAAACAATCCAGCAAGGAACACCACATATGCAAAACCACTTACAAAACCAGCCTAGGGGGTTATTTGTATAGTTTTGCAAAGTTTAGTGTGTAGAATAACTGGTTTTATTGTTCAGAGGGTGATGTAGACCGTGCCTGATACTTCAGAGGGTTATGTGGACTTTTTCCATATCAAAATTGATCCAAGTAGCAAAATCAAACCTGAAATACAAGAGTAGCAAAATCAAACCTGAAATACAAGAACCATCCTGATCTACGCCCTGTTCGTTTCGCTTCTTACGCTTTTCAGTCGGCGATTGATAATGTTTTTCTCTCCATAATAAATCAAGATCAGGTAGAAACGACCAAACAAACAGGAGCTAGATGTTCAATTTTTTGCGAAGCTTCTGAGCCGACAGAAAAATGATAAAGAATAAATTATTGCCCTCGTTTTCACACTGACAAAAAAAAAAGTCCATGACCGCGTTTTTCTCTTCTCCCTTTCCTGCCGCCGGGTCTACTCATCCCGTCTTGTAGCTGCAGATACCTTTCTTGGCCGGGACCCCTCCAAATCCTCCAACCAATCCCACCAGCTGCTGCTCATCTCGAATCCGCCCCGAAACCTCCCACCACCGTCGCCGTTCACCCAATTCGTGCTCAGGGATCGGGGAAAAGGAGGCTCTTTGGTGGTTCCTGCGGGCGAATCTTGCGGCGATTCGCTCAGATTTGGTGAGGATTCGGGTTCTTGCGGCGTCAAAGTGGGTTCTTCGGGCGGGGGATCGGTCGAAAGGTGGGATCTTGGCGCTGATTCGGCGGGGTTCGCGCTGCAGGATTTATTAGGGTTTAGCAGGTGGTGGTGGTGGTGGTGATTGGTTTCTGCCGCCGGGAGAGATGTCGGCGGCCGCGGCGTGCGCGGAGAGGGCGACGAGTGATATGCTGATTGGTCCGGACTGGGCGGTCAACATCGAGCTCTGCGACATCATCAACATGGATCCCGGGTCTGACCCCAGTCTCCCTCCCTATGTACCTTTTTTTGCGTATGATTTTTTTTTTATTTGGTATGTCTGGATCGGGATTGCTGCGGAACAGTGTAATTATGCGTTAGTACTAGCTTGCTACAGTATTTATCCTGGGAGATCGAACAGGGTTTGATGGCATTATTCAACCCACTGATTTGTTCGCAGTGATTAGTTGTGATTTTGTTTTATTTATCTGCTGCAACATCTCGAACTTAAATTGTTTTAGAGGAGTCTTGTAAATTCAGTTATCTTGCAGTGAAGCGGGTACTGCTTGATTGCTTCTATGGTACTTTGAATCTGCTCCACTTGCATTGTGTTGTGTTTTCATTACTGGTTGCTGCGAATGAATGTGGTTTCTTGTTTTGATTTCTCTGTAGTTTTCTTTGCAGTTGATTAGGAAGTTGGAATCTTAAGTTTCTAAGTTGGTGGAATGGAGGGTGAGATCTTTATTTAATGATGAATAGTTTGTTGTTGGTTAGTTGAGTCAGGGTCACCAAAGTTTTGTGGCATTTGTTGTTGATGAGGTGCTGGTTTACCTATGCTCCAAAGTTGATTAACACGTCCCTCTGAGGAGTGTTTTTGTGGCAACTTATGGACTTTCTATATTTCTAATATTTAGGTATGGAATGTAACTATATAATATGCTCTGTTTGGTACTGTTTGTTTGTGTTTTTTCATGGTTGGGTAATGCTTATCACAAAGTTTGTTTATTGTGCTGGATTGTTGAATGTGGAGTTTCCAAAGTTACTATCAGGAAGTTAGCATTCTGATATGTCACTTACCATTTATCATTTTATATGTTTCATAACATGATGATAGAACTTTGTTGAAATGCGGACAAGCAAAGGATACGCTCAAGCTCCTAAAGAAACGTCTTGGAAGCAAGAATTCAAAAGTGCAAATTCTAACACTTTATGTGAGTTCTACTAGACTTATCTTTTACTTTTTTATAAAAAAACACAGAATTTTGACATATTGTGAATTCTCTTAGCAATGTTTGGCTTGAGTCGAGAGATTTGCAATATTCATTTACTAACATAATGAAGAAAAGCTTTTGGAATCTAGTTTCCACATTATGACTTGTTTCATAAACATAGAGTTTAGTCATTAGTTTTTACATTAGTACCTCCATTATTTAGTTTTGGAAAATTATGAACATGACACTTCACTTTTGCTGATGTTCATGCTTCTTTCCTTTGAGCTGATGTGATGATTCTGACTTGTTCCCTTATGTCGGTGCTAGAGACTCTAAGCAAAAATTGTGGGGATATTGTTCATCAACAGATTGTTGACCGCGACATATTGAGTGAAATGGTTAAGATAGTAAAGAAAAAGGTGATGAGAATACCTGTTTGATTTACTGTTTTTTTCTGCATTCATGTGCTTCTATGTTTGATATTTGTTTCAACTTTTCAGCCAGACTTAAGCGTCCGAGAGAAGATATTGAGTTTGATTGACACATGGCAAGTGGCTTTTGGAGGTCCATCAGGAAAATATCGACAGTATCATGCGGCTTACCAAGAACTCGAGGTACCATCAGCTTTTGTTACCGAACTCTTTCTTTGCCCTGTTCTTATTTATATATGTGATCATGGAATCTGAATTTTGTAGTTACACTGTTTCCCATTTTCAAGTTTGTTCAATTCCATCTTTTCTCTGAGTTTTGTACTGCATACTTTTATTAGTTAGCCGAACCTTGATTAGTACATTGTGATCATAATGTTTGCAGGCTGCTGGTGTTGATTTTCCACCTCGGGAGGAAAATTCAGTCCCATTGTTTACACCACCTCAAACTCAACCGTTAAGACATCCACATCTATATCCACCTCCAGGTCAAAGCTATGAAGATGCTGCCATAGAAGCTTCTCTTCAATCTGCCCCTCCTGCACCTGCCCTCAGGTAGTCTTTTATGTGCTTACCATTGTGATCTCTGAGATCTGGCCTTTCTGATTTAGTGTATTTTGTATTGAGAAGTTAACATTTATGTTTAATGTCCAAGCATTGAAAGGAGTACAACTAGTATCATCACCTTATGTTAATAATTCATGCTTCTATGTAGGTTGTACCTTGCCTTTTAGTTTATCCTTGTTGCAGCCCGTGCTTAATAATTCTAAAAATTCTATTCTGAATGATTGCTCACATTTTTGTCATATGTCCTGTAAATACAAGATTTTTAGATAACACAAAAACATGGTGGGAATTGTTGAAATAAGCATGTCTGAGGCATGCAAAATATAGTCCCATAAAACAGCAACACATGGCGTCTACAAAATATGCATCAGCACACAACAATTTTGCAGGACTGAATGTTGTTTAAACTGTTCATATAAAGCCTATTGATGATCATGTCTAGGTAGCTGGGATGATGATGATGAATGCGTTTTTCAAGCATATTAGTTTCATCTCAGTTGTTGCTTCTAGCCCCTTGTTCGTTTTAATCAACTTCAAACCATATTAGCAAGTAGCAATGTGGCAGTACCTTGATTATGATTATATTTGCTGTGCCGCATTGTGTACGCCACATGATCATGAAACTAGGTCCAAGCTATTCTTAAAAGTTCTTATTGCATTGGCAGTTCTTTGACCAAACATTTACTTGACATGTTTTTACTGTCAGTACAAAAAGAACATGTTCTTTATTTCCTTTCTGAAACTTCTTGGTTACATAACTAGTTTACGAGTCAAATTTCCATTGTCATGCAAACAACTCAAATTCTGGAAAGTTTTTCACTGTTCATTTTTTTTCACAAAATCTTTGCAGTGCAATTTTAATTTTATTTGTTTTTGCGTCCATTATTTTTTACAGTCTGAGCGAGATTCAAAGTGCTCGAGGGATTGTGGATGTGTTGGATGAAATGTTAAATGCTCTGGACCACCGGCATCCTGAGGTGAGTTTCTTATAATAAAGCACTAAGTTTTAGAATGTCAGTACAATCCTTAATGATCTTTGTGCCATGCTATGTAATAAAATTATAGTTGCAATTATATTGTCATGTTGATATCTGGTATTACTCCAATTGTTTCATAGGTAGGATTATCAATGTTGCTGTGCAAATATTAATCAAGTTTACATTGGATTGCTTTTATTTTGAGTATTTTTACCCATTTCCTGATTATATGTGTTTTGAGTCAAGTATATTATTCCATTTTCAATTTATCATATTTGTTCAAACAGAAATGTCGTGTAACTAACTCGGTGATTTGATGGCCTACTTTTCCATTGGGCTCCTAATGAACCATGTTTTCCATAAGGACTCAGGGTGCAGGAATTCGATTTAGATTTCAGCCCTGTAATCTTTTCTGGAAGTTGGTCTCATTTTGCATAAATCTACCTTTGTCAGAATGCTTTTGGTCTTTAATGAAAAATGAGAACCTCACTGCGCAAGTGCATTTAAACAAGTGTTTTAGTCTAATTTTTTTATTTGTTTAGGCAAAGTAGTCTTGTCTCTTTGTTTCTTTATCTTTTATTATGCTCTTTGGTGAGGATTGGTCTGATTGGGCTTCATACAGGGTGTAAGGGAGGAACTCATTGTTGACCTTGTTGGCCAATGCCGATCATACCAATCTCGTGTCATGGATCTTGTTAACAGTACTGGGTATGGATTTTATTTTGTTGTTTCTTTTTCCTTTTATTTTACACATGCTGTAACAGAACATCCTGCATTCTCTCTGCAGCGACGAGAGCCTTCTATTTCAGGCCCTAGGACTAAATGATGAGTTACAGCGTGTTGTTCAGCGTCATGATGACATAGCAAAGGGGATCCCTCCTGGTACTGGAGCACCTGTACCTGCTTCTGCAAATGTCAACCAAGGGACTGCCCCACCTAGGTCCGCTGCGGCTTCATTTTCTCCACTTCTAAATGTACATGAGGATGATGAACCGGAAGACGAGTTCTCTGTGCTTTCCCGCAGGTAAGTTATTTGATTTTTTACTCAATACAAGTTATTTTAATACATGCTATTGTTATTTCAAGTATGAGGATTGTTGTAAACTATATAAAATTAAAACAAACTATAGAAAACTAGTTTTTCTTTGGTTCATTTTGTGTTATTAAAGCCTGTAGAAAGAAACCTGCAGGGTTCTTTTATTCATTGGCTGATGTAGTATATGCTTGTAGGTCTGCAAGGGATGGCGCATTAGCACAGAACAACCTGCCTTCTGCTCCAAGAAATGAAAGGCCATCATACCCAAGCCCACTTCTTCCTCCACCACCAGCATCTAAGAGGCCTGTTTGCACTGAGGCGAGCAGTATTGACTATCTTAGTGGTGACTCCTACAAGTCAGAAAAGGTTTCGGATGATTTCATCAACCCAACTGCTCCATCTAATATATCTACATCATCCCATTCGAAGCCAGAAGCATATCCACCACCAAGTTATGGTAGCAGGCCAGACAGTGTGTCTGATGACTTTATAAACCCAACCGCACCTAGCTTCTCTGCACCTTCTCGTCCTACAAATGAGGAGCCAACCCGTTCGTCTGTGAAGCGGCAGGAGAGTCTACCTGACGATGACTTCATAAACCCAACTGCTCTTCCTGGTTTCTCATCGTCTTCGGCTACTAAGGAGTCCAGTGAAGACCTTCCAAAAGCTCCATGGGAATCACAAGCTGCTGCTGCTGCTGCTGCAGGTTCGCTGCCGCCACCTCCAGCGAGATATGGACAGAGGCAGCAGTACTTTGAGCAAAACGTGTATTCTGGTGGGAGCAACGGAGGTGGCTACGATGGACTTTTGACACAGACTGAAAGCCTCTCCCTGAACCCACGGAACAGTGAGAATGCATCACGGCCGACAGCATCCCGCCAGGTTAAACCTGAGGACTCACTTTTCAAGGACCTAGTGGACTTCGCAAAGACCAAGCCTTCATCCCCGTCCAAACCAGCCAACAGCCGCAGGACCCGCTAAATGATATATGTACATTGAGTCGTCCAGCTATTCATTTGACAGGTTAGCAGTGGCTTTAGATTATTATACCCCATGAAATAAGGGTGTTTGAAGACTGGTTTTCGTTGCATTGCATGGGAGATTATTTTGGTTGCGTTTAGAATCACAGCTGTCAGATACAGTACTTGGTCATAATCCTGGGTGTGTCATGTCTAGTTAGTTGCTCCTAAAATCTGTGTTGTCAGCTTTACTTCCATTTTTTTTTTTTACTTAGCTGTGTATATATATGTTACCCGATTGGACAGCAATATTCATAATTGAGTTTGCAACTTGAGGACAAGATTTGGCTGCCTATTTTCAGTGTGGATAAATTTGGTGCCCATTGTCAATTCGCTTGTTTTTCGTACTCAGCCGAGCAGCAAAGTTGTGTGTAGAGTTTCATGCTCTCTGCAGTTAGATTTGTTTCTGTTTGCAGCAAAGCAGGAAACTTGTATTTGATCCTATTGTCTGTGCAGAGAATTATTTGTGCATTACAAATTTATTACAATTGCCTGGTGGCTGAAGTATAATTTGAGGGACGATACTGACGGGTTTGCTGTTGCTGAACAATAAGAATATTTGAATTTGGACACATGTTTACATTGCACTGTGAATTATTTCTGTTGCCTTTCGACTGTTGTTTTAGAACCAAAGATGCAAGAGAAAATACCTGGTCATGAACTCTGGATCCTGGCCATGTCATGTCCTGATGTGTGGTTAGGAACAACTCCAAGAAGAGCAGCTGTAATAAAAGTTGAATTCAAAATTCTGGTTTCGAAGTCCTGTTTACAATATTTTGGAGGATTTACAGAGGTATAGGCTACATCTCAGAATGAACTAAAGCAACAAATAAGTTGGACCGGGAGTCTGCTTGCTGCATTGGCAGTCTGTATCGCCAAAGTCTAGCTTCAAAGGCGCAAGAGGCCACAGCCTGTTGAAGGGAGGAATTTTCTCCCTGAAAAATAGCTGCATTCCTTCCAGAGATTCCAACAGCACAAGGCAAAGAACATGGCATATTGCTGGACAGGAGGGATCAGATGAAGAGCCCTTGTGGAATGTGGAAGTTGTGATGGCCTTGCAGGTCACCATCCATAATTGCTAGGTTGATTCTATTCCTCACCCATTTTGCCCCAGCTGAATGGGCAGTGCAGTCGGTGAACAAACAGGAAGCAAACATTTTGTTTTCCAAAGTCTTTATTGCCAAGCCTTCAGGATACCTGGTGGTACAAACATTCTCCCAAGCAACTAAACATTTAGCTGAAGAAGTTTTAGAATTACCAGCCCATAGGAAAGCTCTGCTGTCTCTTGCCCAGGTAAATCTGGGGGAAGGAGTGAAGGAATCGCGCTTGCATCATCCTAGAATTTGGATGCATTGCAAAGTGAGGCTTTCCTGAAGATGTATAGGGACCATAGTACTTTTACTGAAGTTAATCTGTAAACCGGTTGCAGGCAGCTGCAAACATGTAAATGGTTTGGCTCTCCAAGAGGTAACCGTATCGTAGCAGATCCTCTACTATACCATTGTCTATGTGTTTTTAAAATCTGCTACCGAGAGATTACCCCGGCCAAGGCTCTCCCTGCTGTGTGCTGTGTGCACGCTGGCGAGCACAAGAACCTTTGTCTCGTTCTCTCAGTACCAGGACCAGGAGTTGCTCCTGCTCATGCCCATGTCCATGTGTGCTGTTGGCTTTACTTCCATTTTTTTTGTTCTCAGCTCTACAAGTGTGGCACTCAATTTGGCCAGCAATGTTCGTAGTGCCATTCGGTCAAAAAAAATGTTCGTAGCGCCATTCGGTCAAAAAATGTTCGTAGCGCCACTTATACATAATGTAGTTTGGAATTTGAACACTCTGCTGAGGGTAATATTATATAATAAACTTTTTTACAATGCTAGGAGAGCCGTTGAAAAATATTAGGAAAATATTTAATGTGTCTATCATTAGTGAGCCCAATACAAGGGAAGACATCGATAGCCGTCAAGGCGGAGGCGTTGGGAGCCGTTGAGATGTGTCTATGGTAGGTGGGCCATATGCGTCGTAATGCCTCCCAACGCCTCCAAAATTGAGAGGAATTAAAACTCCAAATATAGGAGTGATAATCACTTTTTCGTAATTCTTTTTTTAATTAAGGGTAAAATGGTATATTTTTATTTGTAACAATGATGTTTTAATTAGTATTAGGATGTATAATTCAAGTACTATAGTTAGATGAATATTTGCTTTTTTAAAAAATGAACATTTTCATCTCGTTAGCCTGTTAGGGTTCATTTGCTGCCGTTTGTGGCGCCGTCATGGATCCTTGGAGTCCCTAGCGCCGGTTGAACGAAGTGGAGACGAGGAGAGCAGCCGGATCCGCCGCTGGGAACCGCGTGCTGCCTATGGGGGTGCCATTGGCTGGATGCCGCGCCGCTGCCTTGGTGCCGCCATCGACATGGGGACAAGGGGGCAACGGCCGCCTCGATGAGCGAGGAAGAGGACAGGGCCGCCGGAGAGATGCTGTGCGAGGGCGGCGGCGGACCAGGACGGCAGCGGTGGCGGCGGCCAGGGCGAGCCAGTGAGCTGTGGCCGAGCTAGAAACCAATATTAGGTGGGGAGGGGGGCAATTTACTATTGAAGTCGAGTGAACAGTGCGGAGCTAGAAACCAATCATATTTTATTACAAAATACAAGTGCTTTTATTTGGTGGTCTATTTTGTTGTACACTGTCACATTGTCTCTGCATCACACTATCAGGTTAATATTATACGTATATATATACACTATACATATAACATACGGAGCTAAAAACTTGCCTTATATGTTTTACAGATGGAATAGTTTGAAAATAAAAAAACAAAGGAATCAACAAGAACTAGAAAGTATTTATAGCTGTAGGGTTGTACGTTTTGTATGAAAAGAAGCAAAGAAATAAGACTTCCTGGGGCTGTGGGCTGATTTTCTGGCCGGGGTTGCAGGCCTGGCGTCTTGCAGTTGCAGTCTTGCAGAGGACAGCCATGGAGTAACACGACCGGGAGTAACAGAGGACGGGACTTGGACGAGCAGAGGACAGGGGACATGGACGAGTGAGGCTTCAAGCGAGACAACAGACTGCGGCCTTTTGAAAAATCGCATGGACAAGAGGCGGCCACGGCCCCGTTTGGCCTTGACGTGGCTCCGCCAGTGACCGCGAGGGAGAGGCGGCCACGGCCCCGTTTGGCCTTGACGTGGCTCCGCCAGTGACCGCGAGGGAGAGAGTCATGTCGCGCTGATGGCGCTGTTGGGAGAAGGAGTTTGGCGTGGGGGTGGGGCTACGGCGTGGGGGTAGGGTGGGGTGAGAGGAAGCTGTGTAAAGACCAAAATACCCTTAATTAAATTAAATCAAAAGAAATTACTATTTTGTGGAGCCGTTGGGAGCCGTTAGAAGCTGTTGGGAATTATTTCCAAAGCATTGTAAAAGGGCTTATAATAATTATTATAGTTCCTCTGTCGTTGTCTTTACTGCAGAAGTGGATCTGATTGAATTAAGTTTTTCACCTCCAAGTCCATGGAAGCAGGAGCTGTAGAGGAGACACCGTTTTCATCATCGTGAAAAAACCGAGGTTGCTAGCTGCCTTTGGTCAGTTGGCAGGTTGCTAGCTGCCTTTGGTCAGTTGGCACCTGGCACTTTGGCAGGAAGGCAGTTTCCCTTGTCAGCAGAGCAGGGGCCAGGGAGCTGTGCTTGCGTGGAATTCCTTGCTCTCGCACAAGAAATCCCTCCGCCTCTCTGCCTGTCTGCTGCCATCAGCGCCGGCTGGCCGTGACGCGCATGCGTTTAGTCCGTGACTCCACGAGATTGGTCAGGGAGGCGCGTCACAGTGAAACCAAGGCAAAGCTACCACCCTTTCTTTGGGGAAAAAAGGGAGAGAGAAGAAATACACTGCCATATGCTTTCGATTGTTTTTGGACTGTTGGACCTGCTTCACGTTTGGATACAATGGAACAAGTGTTAGTATTTGATTGTTAGCTTAAATTAGTCCTAGTATATATACATCTAAACTGAGGGGATAATAGGTGTGCTATTTTTTTAGCCAAAGTCTTCGATTAGTTGTTAGCCAACCATAGCTAATTTTTAGCCTAAACAGTAGCTATCCATGTGTATCAAATAACCTATCATTTGGACAGTAACTATAGATTCACGGTACAAGTTATTAGGTTAGTTTATTTCTCACTTTATAAATGATGAACTGGCAAATATACGAGGGTGCCTATTGAAGGAGTTGGAAACAACCTACCACCTGCTGTGACAGACGAACTATCGTTCGAATAACGGTCGATAGAAAAGAGGTATGAGAGGCTACTTTGAGAATATAGAAATTTTCAAAGTAAAAGTTAGGAAAAAAGAAATTTTAATTCTTTAATATATCAATACTTTGTGTAGATATACATATAAATTAATACATTATATGCTAGTTAAAAATGGAAATAGTATGTTATATGATATATTTAAAGCGAGGAATAAAATAATATATATAGGGTTTGCTTAGTCGGCTACCAAAGATTGCCATTACTAAAGATTTGGTAAGATAAATTTGCCAAAGCTAAAGCAAAAATATTTGCCATAAATTTAGCATGTTAATTGTGAGATATTGACAATTTTTTGTAGGTAACGAAATGGCCGCCCAAATTTTGGCTTCCCTATATTCTGGTTGCCAAATTTTAGAGTGTTTGGACGAACTATGGACAGAACCGGACTATCCCGTACATTTGGTAGACTGCTCGCGGATGTATAGTAGTGCCAAACTTTGAAGCTCTTGACTAGTTTTTGCAAATTTGGGTTTTGAAGATGGATGCTCATGATGCTGATGTTGCAAGAAACAATTTTCGTATAAATAGCCTATGTGTTAATAGGAACCCACCAAAGACTGATTTCACGTTTTTAAGCTTTAGAGAATTAACTATATAATTAACAAACTAAAAGGTTTTTACAATTGTATTCAAAATTATAGGCATCATTTTTGGTTTACCCTTTTTTAAAATGCTATAAGATTTCATAAGGAAACCAAGCAAAATTTATTCGTAGTCTTTGGAGCTAGTAATTTTTTATATGAATTTGTACAATCTCATGCATGCATATAAAGGTGATACAGTATTGTATAAACTTTGATTGGTATTGTCGGACTGTTTGCTGATAGCAGAAGGAATGGTTTGCACTTCGATTGTTGGGTAGGCTTTCATGCTAACTAGATTTGGGGGCAAAACATCTCTATCTTCTCTACTATAGTTGGATTCTTCTAAAATAAGTTTGAAGCACTCAAACTCACCCTTACCCCACAGCGCAAATTCAAACTAACCCACACCCCCTAATCACTGAGACCCACCGCACAAAATTCAAACTAACCCCGTGACCTCAGTACCTCACGCGCTCTGCCCCATGTTAAAAAAGAAAAATCCCCCCTCCGAGGCGAGAGATCCACGCGAGGCGGGGTCAGGAGATGGCGGCGGCAGTTTCACTCACGCCCGCTCCTAGGGTTTGGTAAAGGGCACGGTGGCGGGGCGCTCGAGGTGCGTCGGCTAGACGATCCCACTCTGCCCTAACCGGCGGCGAATCCTCCCCATGGACTGCGGTGGCAGAGCCTTCCCATGGCCGCAAGGTCACACAGGCAGACGCGGAGGCGATAGGGTTGCGGCAGCCAGCCGGCGACTTGCGAGGACGCGGAGGCGCGCAGGAGTTGTGGTGGCGCACAAGGGCGTTTGGAGACACGGAGGCGCACGGGATCAGGGATCGAAGCCTATGAACACGGGAAAAAAGGAAACCCACACCGGTGGGAGCAATGTCGGTCAGGGCATTGGCGGCCGCCCGCCTGGATAGAGGCGAACACCACCTCCAATCTCGCGCCGCCGCCACCAAGGACGAGTCCGCCTTCCTCACTGGTGGCGTGCTGGCACGAGCGTGCCCCTAGCGGCCCTCCTCCCTCAGCCCACCCCGCTGCCGGTGCCCATCCTGAAGGTTCCCGCGGAGCTATCGAAGCACATCCAGAACCTCTCGGCCACCAGCCGCGGCAACGCCATCCTGCTCTCCAGCCCCTCAGGTTCGCTTTGTTTCCATCATCCCTGCCGCATGAACCCCCGTTCGCTGCTCGGTTGTGGGCAGAGGGATGGTGTGGTGTCCCATGTTTCTCCGATGGATGGTGGCCTTGTTGGCCGCTGTCTTTGCAGAGCCTTCTTTTTTTCTTTCAAGCATGGACGACCAGAACAGATGCTTTCTTTTTCTCATGTTCCTGAGTATAGAGCATTGAGAAGACGACTCGATTGAGGTAAACATATATAGTGACTGTCTTCATACTGTATTGTGACGAGAACCATGACAGAATAAAAATGCTTTCAGTGTGTAGTGTTGCCTATGTTGTAAATAGTATATTATTAGCGAGTACTTGTTTTTTTACTATCGGCTTTTCAAATTATTCAATGCAACAATTATACACAATGAAGACTTTAAATGTGTTCAAAGTTAATAAATTTATATAGAGGCATTTTGATCTGCTGTTATATTTTCCAGTCATGCTCTGTCTTCTGTTGTTTAAATAAAAAATATCGGTAAAAAGTCACAATGTGCAACTGCAATTGAAACAGTAGCAATGGTTAGATTTTTTTTTTCAAATCACAGTTTATTTTGGAGTTGAGACTGGTGGTTGTTGTGCAGGTATATTAGGAATTGAACTGAATGAAAGGATCTCTGCCAGCAAAAATGAAAGGATCGCAGCTACTAGCACATTTTATTTGCCAAGGGTATATAATTTTTTTTATCTGCTGTTATTTTCCTGTTAAAAAGGGGGCTTTGTTTGTATGCTTAGTGTTTCCTGCCGATTAAAGAAAATTGTTGTAGTCTAGTTCAGTGATTTCATCGTCGACGTTGATGGTGGCATCGTTGGTGGTGGTGATCTGATCGTTACCCCGTTGCTGCAGCAGGGATCGGAATTGGTGTGCGAAACTTACAAGTTCTGCGAGGATGTCCGCGCAGGCTTTGTCGAAGGTGGTTGCATTCTCATCGGCGTCGATGTTCATGGTGGTTGTTGGTGGTCGATAACGTTTATTTTATACCACCAACTATTATCTAAAAATGGATAAAACTAATATATTTATATACATATACATTTACCATTAACCTATTTCCACATGTATTGGAAAATTATTATTTTGCAGGACTTATTAGTGAAAATGTGGAAATATGGTGAGAATACGCTTTCCAGACAAGCGTATTTCAAGGGATAGAGAAGAGACCATTATAACCATGCGAACTAAAGTCAACCACCACCGAAAATGGATTAAGGATCCAACAAATAAGCAACCAAGCGAAGCTGGGCCTGTTTGGGCTCAACCCAAGGGCGACCACCCCTGGGGGCGCCCAACCCCCAAATTGCCTCTCGTGCCGACCTTTCTCGTGGCGGTTCCTAGTCTGGTGGTTCCGTAGACGTGATGTTCCCGTCGGTGGTTACCTTATTTGTGACACGAACGACCTCTCCCTAGTATAAATGTATAGGTAGAGGGGGCTCTTAGAATTATATTCAGATTGTCTTAGGAGAGCCACTCTTGTTACTTTTTAGTTGTCTAGTTAGATTGGAGTAGGCAAGGCCTCCTCGAAGGACTTGTATCTAGAGACCTCTTGTATGAATAAGAGCATGAGTTCTTCAGTATCTTGTTCTATTCATCTTGTTCGTATAGTTCTTCATATGAATTAGAGCTTAGTCTTTATGTTGATCATTTAGCATATTATTATGATGAATGATTAGTTTTTAGACTTTTTTCTTAATTATCTTAGTGCTAGTATAATTAGAACTAATTTTGATCTAGATGATGGTTTGTTGCTCTTGCAAGAGAGGTCTATATCCTAACTCGTTGATCCGTAGGGTTAGAGTCCTGAGGGGATGTGGATTGTTTCTGTATATGTTAGCATGGTGTTAGGGTATAGAGGAATCCACAGATGCGCTTCATAGTCCACGGTTGAGGTTGGTAGGCGGCAGGATGTGACAGGCATGTCCGTCCCTTGTAATACCCCACGTCCGGCTATGGTGTAGGAGTCTAAAATGCCGGCCAGGACGCTAGCAGACTAGTACTTGTCGGTCTCCCCTAATCATCTAAGTCATAGCTATGCTTAGTTATATTAACATTAAATCTAGATATTTATATGTTGTAATTATAAGTAGAAATGTCACTCTATGTCTAACTATGTTTTATGTATTTTATTTATCTATTTATTTATTTATTTATTCTTACTTAACCCTTGAATGAGCCTAACTAGATAATGATCTCCACTATTCATAAACTATTTATCTTACTCATGTATGATCAATATGCTAGTACTATATTTGATTCACCTATAAAGATGATTTACCAGCAATTATGATGCCTTCCTTTGGGGAAATATAAATAACGGTACCCTTGAATATTCACAGGTGAAATGCTATACTACAATGGTAATTCTGTACACTTGCGGAATAATATCTAATGGAACTGAATTACTGCAACCCTGACATTTCTTAATGCTGTTGCTTAGAATAGATCCTATAGTGGCCGCGACGTTAAGAAATGCTAACAGTGGTCGCGGCGGCCATGGGTGCCTGAAGGATCGAGGTGGTCTCTGATACCAGGTATAAGGGGTATTTCGCAGGCTGCCCTTGGGAGGGGGCGGCGATGGCGACGGCGGTGGTCGGCGACGACGTTGCCACGGCCGGCGGCGAGGCCACGGTGGCGGCGCTGCTTGGGGCGGCAGTGGCGCGGGGTACGAAGGAGAGATCTTGAGGGATGGGGAGCTTAATAAAGAGTCTTTCGGCTACTTCTTTCTTGATTCAGTCCGGTTACATCTGCGATGTATTTATAGTCCGGGGATTTCTTAGCCCCAAAGCGACATAAACCCTAACCTATGCGTAGATGGCGGCGGCGGCGGCGGCGGGCTGCGCCCCCACACTCCTCTCGCGCGCACGCAGCCCCCTCAGCCCGCGAGACGCGGCTGCTGCGGCGGCGTTGACGATGCTTCCTTGTTGGGCCCTCCAGTTGGCCTAATTTCCTCGCCAATATGTAGATCCCGCGTTGAGGGTGTTGCACTTTCCTAGAGAATGTGCCTGTGAAAAAATTCACATGGGGGCACACTGGTGGTTGGGAAGCAGTCACATGGTTTCATCGTGAAGTTTGGGTTTGAGATGCAGGTAGCGTGCACTGGTGGACATGTATGCCAATTGCCAAGTGTGGTTGTATTTGTGATGCGGAGATGGGTCGTCTCAATATGAGGAAGTCGGAAAGATGTTGAGAAGCCTGGTTATATAGTTACTGTAGCCTGAGCTCTAATTTTTTTCTGAATTATTATGCCTATGTACTATTGGGAAACATATATATGTAGGCATGACTTATCCGTTGATCTTTTGCTTAACGGTTATCCCTGCAGTATCTCGCTGAGTGGAACATGTTGTTAACTTTGTCACATCATATACTCCCCCAGTATCAGAATATAAGGCGTAACCACAGTTTATTCGTCTCATCATAATATAGTAGTACTAGTGTCCAATCAAGTTTAATTACGCGGAACCCAGCAGACCGGCAGCGTCCTTGCTTTAGGCTATAGTCCCCATCTACTTGCCTTGCCGGTTGCCGCGTTAGAGCTCGCTTGCGCATTGGAAGATTCCCGGGTGTTGTTACACAGGGCCAGTGAAGCAGCTCGGGGCTTTCTTCCTCCTTGACCTCGAGTCTGGTGGCCCGGCGGTGAGCTGAACCAGAACGAGGTGCTTGTCTTGTTGCCTGCCATTTTTTTTTCTTCCTCGCCACTTGCCAATCGCCATGGCGAGCGTGATGTCGTTGGAAGATTCAATGGAGGCGACGCTGAGAGACCTGCAAGCACAGTTGCAGCAGTGGAGGGATCAGCCCTTCACCATCTTCCGTGTCCCCACCTACGTCCGTGAGAGCAACCCGACCGCCTACGAGCCGCGCATGGTGTCCATCGGCCCCTACTACCATGGAAATGGCGCCCTCCGTGCCATGGAGGACCACAAGTGGCGCTACCTCCACGACCTGCTGTCGCGCAACACCGCCGTCACCTCCTCCCTGCTGATCCAGGAGATGCGGCCCCTGGAACCGCGTTCTCGCGCGTGCTACAGCGAACGGCCCGCCCTCGGCTCCGACGAGTTCCTCCGGATGCTCCTACTCGACGGCTCCTTCATCCTCGAGTTCTTCTTCAAGTGGCACACCAAGTGCCCCGACAAGCTCTGCGATGCCGGCTGGGGCCGCACGCTCATCACCAGCGACCTCCTCTTGCTCGAGAACCAGATCCCGTTCTTCGTCATCGAGAAGCTACACGACGTCATCGCCGGCGCGCAGGGCGGCACCACGGAGACCCTCTTCAATCTCTTCTTCGAGTACATGATCATCCAAAAGGACCTGATCGCCATCCCTTCTGCCACCACCGTTGAGATCCATCACCTCCTTCACCTGCTGTATGAGAGCATCGTGCCCAAGCGGTCGTCGACGGGGTCCTCGTCCTCGGAGGTGCGGGTGATACCACGCGCCACGGAGATGAGCGCGGCGGGAGTTACCTTTATAAGGCGCCGGCGCAGCAAGGGGCGAGAGCCCGACATGTACGACGTGGTGTTCAATGCTGGCAGCGGCGTGATGGAGATACCCGCCGTGGTGATCGACGACATGATGCGGCCGCGCCTAATCAACCTAATCGCGTTCGAGCAGAGCGAGGGCGGGGAGGAAGCATGCGTGGTCATGAGCTACGTCAACCTCATGAGCATGCTCGTCCGCACGGCGGAGGACGTGGAGCTGCTCCGCCGGTGTGGCATCCTGGAGAACCTGCTGGCCGACGACGAGGCGGCGGCGCGATTCTTCAGTCAACTGGGGGACGGCAGTGCCATGAACTACGAGCGCCAGATCTTCTCCGGGCTGTATCAACACGTCGACCGGTACTGCGGCTCGTGGCGGCACAGGAACATGGCGGCCCTCAGGCGCGACTACTTTGGCAGCCCGTGGTCCGCCATTTCCTTCGTCGTCGCTGGCCTTGTCGTAGCCCTCACAGCTACGCAGACCTACTTCACAGTGTTCCCCTCCAAGTAATTGTATTTGGTTTCCTGTCAAAAAGAAAACAAAACGAAGCACTTCGATAAAAAAATATCGCAAATTTGGAAGATAAAGAAGCTTGTGTCGTCCTGCCTAAACTTTAGGGGACTCAAATTTGAAACTTTGTAATTTTCGATTTTTTTTTCTTATATAGCTGATGGATTTGAAACTAGCTAATTAGTTTCTACTACTACTTCTTTGCCCGAGCATTAGTTTTTTCTGTATATATGTACGGGAGCTAGCCATGTGCTATCTTAGCTGTTCAAACACCATCTCAAGATAGCCCCTTGTTTAGTTCCAGAATTTCACCCCTAAATTTACTACGCACTCCTATTCCCCATCACATCAAAAAACGCATCGACACGTTTCATTTGAAAGAAAGTACTAAATGTAGATTAAATCAAAAACTAATTGCACGTTTTATTGTCTTTCTCATGAGACGAACATTTTGAGACTAATTATTCAAAATTTAAATAATTTTTACCATATAAAAACAAAATCGGCACTGTAGCGATGTGACTGCTACAGTGCCGATTCTGGGCACCGAATCGGGAAGAGAACAAGTCCTAGCATTCAAACAGCAGTGAGCACAATGTGCAACCTGCAGTCGTGACGTGCCCCGCATGCACGGCACTGCGCTGTGCGGCTCTGCGTTCTCCATGTCAGGCAGGCATCGCCGTCTGGGAGCCTGGGAGATTTTTTCATGGAGACTGTGTGCCACATGGTGGGTCTCACAGCGTGGGGCTCGCAGTTGCAACGTACTGTATGCTGCACGCAGAGCTCTCCATCGTCCTTTCTGGCTCCTTGATGAAGACGTGTGCACGGCTCCAGGCTCAATTATTGGTGGCAATCCACATCCGTAGCCCGGAGACGCCGTTGGTCTTTCTACGCAGCTTCGTTCTCTTTTCTTTTTTTATTTTTTCTTTCTTTTATGTTTTTTTTATGTCCTAGTTCAGTTCGGAGCTCGCATAGTCATAGTTCTTTTTAGTGGTTGTGTATTGCTCCCTCTGCAGCCCTTGGTTCTAAAGTTCTCTGCCCCGGTTAGACAGCTACTTCTTCTTCGTTGGATCGACACTGCTGCCTCCATCTGGGGTTGCGGATTGAGCTTCATCTACCTCTGACAACGTCATCAACAACATCCTTCGGTTGTCGGTCTATTTCTTCTTCAATGGCTCTACCGACCCTTCTTTAACCGCCGCATTGCGCGGTCAGTCCATTCAGGTGCACGCGTCTCTGACGTCCCTACGTATACCCCTCGCTGGCAGGAATGTCCTCTTCCACGTCCTAGTCGACACTGCTGTCTAATTTTCTGGTCGCAGGACCTTCATGTATCCAGGTCTTCTTCCAAGGCCCTCTTTGTAATTTGGCTGCTATAATATATAATATGTATTGTTGTTAAAAGAAAATTCAAAAAGAGATTTCAACGGTGCGAAGTATTGCCACAGCGTGTACATGCTGCAATACATCATGGCTATGGATTCCATGCAGTACATTGCAATTGCAGACAACCACCTATCTTTTTCTTCCCTCGCGTCTCATGTCTCAAAAAAAAAAATATTGTGGCTGCTGGAGCCCACCAGTTGTGTACGATAGCGGTGGCTAGCTCAAATTCAACGAGAAGATATTCATGCTAATGGACAAGCAATTTCCAACCGAATATAATGGAGTTTATGACGTCGGAAGTCGTTGAAATCAAATCCTTGAAATAAGATAGCATGAGCTTGTCTTTGTTCCAAACTTTAATTGCTTGCTGGTATCCCAGCATCTGTGTATCAAATGATATATAAGCTCAGTTTATCTCCTTAAAAAATATTTACATATATTCATTCTTTCTAGATGAAGAAATCGATTCGAAATGGTTTCAATGTATAAGAGAATTCCAAACATAACGTTTTCTTAATACTTATCAAAGTGTTGGATATTGTGATTTGAGCGTGCAACTTGGTAGTTTTGGTTATTTAGGCCCCCTTTGTTACAGTTACTTATGTTTTATGGTAGAGCAACGTTTGTTGGCTTCGACTCCATGAACAACTCAATGATGAAGTAGAAGCTGTTTTAGAAACAAAAAATGTTTGTTAAAACATCTTGTCATAGTAGTAGATTTTGGAGAAGCTAGTATTTTTCAACTCCGTCCGGTGTTCACTTTTTTGTGACACTGGGTTTGAAGGAGTTTTTTCTTTTTAGACGTTTGGCGAAAAGTTATGCCAAACAACTCCTAAAGTTGTTGGAGAGGCTGTACGAAATAGGCCTTGTTGTGAAACATTTCAATGTCTTCGACCATGATGTGGCTGTAATAATTATTGCTATGATAGATGACGTACCTATCATTAGTGAAGATAGTCATAGTTAGTGTCTGCATATGTGTTTATAGATGTGAATATTCATGTGAATATGTATATGAGCCTCTGCGTCTATATATACTCTAAAGACAAGTACACACATGTTTGCCAGGTCATGTCCCATGAGAGTTTGGGGATATTTTGGCTTGATTTTATTGATGGCCTAAAAACTTGGTATAATGACAAGTGTAGGTCAAATTGCATATTGGAGTTCATCATAACATGCATAGCCCTCATCAAGACGATTAAACTAGAAATATGGACCACTTTGTCCGGTTGGATGTGAAAATTATGGAAATGTAAAGATCTGACTCGATGGTAAAACCCGGCCACCTAGTTTTTCATTTCGGGCCATCTGATTTTGCACTCTAGGTCCTCTAGTTCGGCTGGCTAGGTTTCTTGTGGTGGAACCTACCCACTAGGGTTCGAGTCTTCGACTTGGCACTGGTGCTCGCATTTTCCTAGATTTATTCTAGGATTTTTCGGCGTTATAGTTTAAGTGGTAAGCGACGTTCCCGTCGACAACAAGGTGCCAATGGTGACTTCGGGAATCTCTAGATCTACCTGGCTCCCCTTGAGAGGTGCTCATAGGGGTAGGATCTACGCACGTGTGTTCATAGAGGTGAGTATGCATGCGTGTTGGGCGTCTGCGTTGTATTGTGTAATCTAAAAAAAAAAGAGTTTTGAATCAATTGGAAATATGTTTTGGATGTGAAACAGGATATTCTATGGAGCAAGAGACCTTAGAAGGGATATAGTCAACTTAGACACATCTTATCAAACAATCAATTAACTTCTATTTTGACCTCTTTTTGTCCTAGTCCTTGTAAACCTTGACATGATGTTTATCACTTGAATTGACATTGATATTCTTGGTGCCCTAAGCTATATTTTAGAAAGGACGGCAAAAGCTTTGCCGCGATTTCTATTAGACGAAGAAAGAAAAAGGCAAGTGCCCACCCAGTTTTTGAATGAAAACCGGGCCCAAAACCATACAACCGAGGAGAGTGCCCCACTCAACCTACCCAACTTTGATATAACACTTGGACAACCGTCAACTCCACTCCACTACAAGCTCCAAATTGGTCCAATCGACCCAACTAAACCACTCAACTATCAACTATCAAGAAAACACATGACGACTTGCCGGACACCAAATAGCACAGCTTGGGGCACCACCATGGCCATACGGCGAAGAGCAAACTCGGAACTGTAACGCCTAACATTGCCTCCAAGGAGGAAACGACGCTAAACGCGCCAACAATGTAGCCCACCAAGGGAAGGTTTTCACCTGCAAAATCCAGTACGGCGGGAGGAAGAGGTAGGAGAGGACGTCTTCAAGAAGGGAACGACATCCGCAGACGTCATCGTCCAAGCTTTCGCCCCCAACCTCAGGCAACCTCCACACCGTCGCCATCGTGGCCCAACCCTACCAAAGAGGCAGGGTGCAACAAAGGATCAACGACATCCTCACCCAACCACTGCCCCTAGAGACGCTAGCCAGGAGAAGCGCCGAGAAAAGCCCGACGAAGAGTCTGCCCACCGCCGGAACCAGCCAAGCCCCGACCCCCGCACGCGATCCGCAAGCTCCGCCAAAGAAACCAACCGAGGAAGGGGAAGGCCGATGGCGGGGGAGAAGAGGGATGGGATCGAAGAAGCCCCCGTCGCCCTGCCCACCACCATCCCAACCCCTGCCGAGCCTGTCCCACCTCACCCACGCCGCACACGGTCACACAACAGCCTCCGCTAGCCTAACAGCCGCCGGGAGCCACCGCCGCCTCGTCACAGGTGGCCACGGCCCGGGAGCCGCCTGCAGGACGCAGGCCCGTGCGCCCTCGCTCACCATGGCCGGTGCTCCTCAGCCACAGAAGCTTCTTCCACCCGTAGCAGCCGCCACTGCTCATGGAACTGCCCGCGAGCATGCCAGATACAATGGATCTGGCACCCAACGAGCCATGGCCTTGCCCGCAGCCCGCTAGCAGCTGACCTGGATGGATCCAACACCGGGGACACCGGATCCGGCCGCCAATCCCGTGGATCTGGCTGTCCCAGGCTGCCCTTGTCGCCGCCGCCATGGACGGCGGCATTCCCCGATGACCATGCCTGCAAGGAAACAAGAGGAGCCCCGCCGCCACCTTCCTTGCACTCGAGCAGGCCTCCCGACGGCGCACTCCAGCGGCGGTGAGGTGTAGGAGAGGAGAGGATGGGAGTGTGGCGGCGCAGGATGGGGAGCCGCCCGTGCTGCACGCTCGGGCGACGCGGGGGCGAGAGAGGTCTATTCACTCAGTAGGAGACTGAGGTCTTGTTGCCCTAAGCTATATTAAAGATGTGAATAACACATTCTTAATGAAGAGGGAGGTGAGTCGAGATAGATGGACCGGAGGACCTAAGAGCAAGGCTAATAATACAGATGACTATTAGCTATATGAATCCTTGCAGTCTAACTCTCAACACACCCATATATTAGTTATATCTTCATCATTAATACGTGGCCTACTTGTCTCTCCAAAGTTTAATGGTTCTTGTGTCTAAGACACGATTGCAAAGTTACAACTATTGATACTGGTTACGCACACGAAAGAATCTAACGAAATAATCCGCAAGTGCACGAGATATCGGTGAGAACTTCACCCGGGAGATAAGTCCGTATCGTATTTGTTTTATCCGCAAGGAGAAAGCGTGCGATGGCTAACCTAGTCTTTACTATTACCCCGGCCGCACTACAAGGTGGCGAAGATATAAGCGATTAGAGAAGACTACTACGACAGTCTAGTTCCAACATATGCTAAGCTATGATACAACTATTCTAGGGGGACACACCGTTGGAAAAGAGACACCACAGAGGATGCTTAATCAGGGCTTAGATCCTACCAAACCTTCTGACGGGGGAGGCTTCTGAAGGTAACAATGGGATTGTCACGTCCCATGCTACTACACACCGATCCGGCCAGATAGGGGACAGCTATGAGTATTCCTAGCCTAAGCACCACGCTTACGCTACGAACGATTACTCTATTCCCTACGTGAAGCGAATAAAGTAAACTCGTAAACCAAAGAACAATAATAACAACATACTTACTTAGTATTAGAAGTTAAATTGCCGAAGAATCCTAGAACCAAGCCCCAGGTTAGGAGACTCGATCCCGCAGGTACAAGCCAAAGAGGAGACACCGATAGGCCGGGCTTCCTCCAACTTCTACCTTCACTCTAACTCTCTCAATCTAGAAGAATAACTCTAATCTCACATAGAGATTACAAAGCTAAACTCTCTTGTATGTGCCCTAGAGAAAGATCCATTCAAGGGACCCTCTCAGGCGAATTCTCTCTGGAAAATATAAATTAGGGTTTCTGAACTCTCTGATCCAGGGGCCAGGGGCCTTTCTTATATAGCCCTCTAGGAATCACCACAGCCCTTGGATCAAACTGACCTTGATCAATGATTATTATTCATCCTCAAAGGCGGTGAAGGCACGATCTGTGAGACGGAGCCTGATTGGCTCTGCAGCTGGGGCGGCCACCCAAGGGTGGGTGCCCGCCTCCTCGCACAAGGATGTGGGTCCCACCTCCCGGGGGTTTGGCTTCCCGAGTCTTCTAGATTATACTTTTTCGGTGTATGGCCCTTTCTCTATATGTAAACTCGACATGTGGACCATCATTGCTTGTTTTCAGCTGGCACCCTATAGAAATAGGTATTCACCAAAACTCATGAAATTCTGTTAGTTAAACCCCTAGTCTAGGGTGATAACTTTCTTTATAGCATTTTTATAATTAAGTTGACGGTTTAAAATTAGTACTTAACTAATGTCAACAAACTCCCCCACACTTAGGCTTTTACTCGTCCTCGAGAAAAGGATGGATTACCTCAGGCATAATCTCTGGACAAGACACCAATAATAGATTTATTCCTTAGTCATACCTGCACTGCGGGATTCAAAAGTGTCTACCATACCTCTTTGGGTAGTTGAAGAACGGAACAGCTTGAAGCAGAGCCCCATCCTCCTTTCAACCCTGTCATTTGGAGTTTGTATATTTTTGAAATAAATACTTAGCTTACCTTCTCCTTCATGTGGTACACTCAGGTCACTCAATATATGTGGTATTTGTGGATCTCACTGAGGCATGTATAATGAATGCCATGTATAGCATCCTACTCTACAAAAGCTTATCTGGAGTTGAAGGTATTTCAAGGATGTAGCATCCTTACCTTGTATGTATTGCTTAGTCAAAATGGGATCCTCAGAGGGAGTGTCATACCATTAGATCAAGATGTGCATGTGTGTGGAAATATTTGGTGGCTAATCCTATTTCTACTTTGCTCCTTGAATAGGTTTTTCTTTGAGACAATTGAGGAACTTTCTTCAGGTAGGGACCATGAGCTATCAAAAGATTTTCTTTTCTTTCTCTTCTTTTTTTCGAATGATAGAACTCTTTTGATAACTATTTTGCATAGCCTCATGTCCCATCCCTGGATTACAATAAACTGGGAAAAAGGATGTAGCAATAACAAGCTTGGAGCATTTATTTGGAAATCCTAACAATCTTTTTGTATCTTCTCCCAGTGTAGGAGACAGATAAAAGGCAGAAAGCATATTTTTGTGTACTCCCAGTGTAGGAGTAGCAGATATATGTGGGTGTACGTGATCTTGATCTTGGGAGCATGACTCACCTCTCGACAAGGGTCTTACATGGCTTGACCAAACTCAATACAAAGTAAATAGCTTATGTGCTAGTTTATAAATGTAAGGCTCTACTAGGTATTTTATTATTACCACAGAGTAGAAGCATAGCTACTAATTTGAATATTTTTATAAAAGAAATTCTCTAAATGACAAAGTATCAGAAATCAGGTTTTCATGATTCTACTATCTCACATTCCACAACGACTTAAGTGATATGGGGTCCTTATAAATTAAGTTCCCAACAGCAACAGAACTCCCAGAAAAAATTACGGTGTGAGTCTATAAAGAGATCATGACTAAAATAATCTACCTTTTTATTTTCAGCATTTAAATAAGTTTTATTCAAGATTTCAATATGTGAAAGTAACAGGAAGTGTATATATAAAAATTGTAACGTGCAGGGAGCGAACCTGACCGTGGTCGAAGGACGGAGCGAGAGGGCCCATAGGCTGGCGCCCCCCCTACCGGGCGGCCGCCCCACCTGGGGTGGCAATTCGTCACTCGCCGACGTGCGGTCCTCGTGTCATATATTCTCAGAATTTTTCGTTCGTGCGGTGAAAATCTGTTCGTTACGTCGTCGGTTGCCTCCCACACTTGTTTTCTCGTTATCCTTTATACGTAGCATGGTGGAGACAAAAACAATGACAAACATATCTAATATAAAAACTAACTCTTTATTGCAATATCATATAAGGCACTTTTTGTTTACAATTGATCAAATTAATTGAATCGAATAAAAGAATTGAACTAATTGAAATAAGAATCTAAACAAGCTCGTGACTAACTCGATGGTGCCTTACACATTTGTCTAATTCCTTATTGTCCTTCTTAACGTCCTCTAGTTTTTCGTTTGTATGGATAATGCATCGGCTATGAAGACGTAGGCTAGCCTCCATAGAGGTAATAGTAGCGCGTTGAGCCTCTAACTCTTTCTCTAGGTCAGCTACCGTTTTATGACGCTTTGCGTGGAGCTTTGGAAGCAAAGAAGTGCGCGCTTAGGAGCATCCTTCGGCGAGAGGAACTTGACTTTGGTTGTGTAACACCTCCAAAGTGTTAGGCTTAACAAGACCTTGCATTACATGAGCATAATCATGTCATAAGCATTTCATTGGCATGATTGACTATGATGTTTGATGCTTGGTAGTTTGTATTGCAAGTGGATCTTTGGATTTGTTAAATGGTGATTTCAAACCTTTTTTCAAAAAGTCCTATTTACGTTGCTTATCTCGAGTTGGACCTTTAATAGAGTTTGTAGAGAAAAATGTTTGGAGAAAACTTTCTTTTTGCACGAAGTCATGAAAATGCTTTTACGGTCTTCAAAAAGGTCAAAAACAGTTTATAGGGTTTTTTAAATGAATTATTTTATAATTCATTTTGACCCAAAAATTTGACTTTCAAATCTAGGCCAAACTAGGTTTTGAACTTTATATGGAATTTGTTCGGCTCAAAGTGAGAGGAACATTTTTCATGTTGAAAGTTTTTCCAAATTCCAAATGGGTTGGGAGATATTTGACAAAGAAGTTTTCAGTTCAAAATCAATAGGGGTGGGACCCACCGGCCCCACCGTCATCCCTCTCCCTCTCTCCTCCCCTCGTTTCCCCTCTCCCCGAACGCCACGGCCCGCAGCCAGCGCCCCGCCGCGCCCGCCCGTCGCCTAGCCGTCCGGCCGCCTCGTGCGTGCGCCGTGAGCCCGGCCGCATGCTCTCTCGCCGCGCCGTCGCTCGCGCTTGCTCCGCCCGTCGGGTCGCCGAAGCGGCGCGCCGCCGCCGTCCGCGCGCCGACCACCATGCCCGCTAAGCACTAGCCAACGACGGTCATCGAGCACGCCCACGCGCACTCGAAGCACCCGCGCGCCGCCCGTTCACTTTGCCCTTCCCGCCGTGCCGCCGGGCCACCGAGACGTTGGCAATGCGCCATTGCCGCCGTCGTGTCACCGCGCTCGCCCATGACCAGCCGTGTGTCCATCCGATCCATTTTGGAGGAGACCGAATCACCCATATCTACCCCTACCCGCCACTCCTCGCTCGCTCCTTTTCCTCTCCACTCGCACGCAGCCACGGCCGCAGCCTCCATTGCCGCCGCCGGAAGCTCGTCGCGCTGCCCCGCCCCGCCATCACAAAGATTTTCTCACTAGCTCGCGCCCACATCTTCGCAATGACGCACACCATCCCTTGCGCATGCTAGTAGGCGCCGAACACCAGCAAGATTGAACCGAAGACTAGAACGAAAGTAAATGAAACAAACAATGCTTACAAACAAATGAAACTTTATTCCATTCCAGGATCGGTCCCTTTACAAAATGCCCCTGGGGGTCTATTTATAGTAGTCCGTGGACTTTTACATGACCAAAATGCCCCTGAGTCTAATCTTCTATCTTCTACCATGTGAAGGGCAAAACTGTCTTTTCCTCCTCCAAACCGACCTTCGAGGCCGCCTCCAACGCTTGGTCCACCTCGGGTCAGCCCAACTCGGCCCACGAAGCTCGGCCCATCATCCACCTGTAACAAACCAAATATCTGCACAAGGCAAAAGGGCCAAATCGGAGGTCTACACTCAAATTCGCCTCAGCTTCTGACTCAAGTGTGAAAGCCGCGACGAATTCTGCTCCCGACTCAAGCACGGCTCGAGTCGAAAGCCAAATCCCCTTGGCTTTCGACTTCTTGAAACGGCGAAAGGCTTTTCCTCTCGGCTTTCGCCTAAGCCTTTCGACTGCCTGGATTACGGGAACATTGCCTTAGGCGAAAGTCTCCGCCTCTCAACTTTCGCCTAAAGCTTTCGATCGGAACCTTTGGAAACTCCGTCTCGAGCGAAAGTCTTTGCTCCTCGCCTTTCTCCCAAAGCTTTTCGACATCACTTTGGAAACTCCGTCTTAGGCGAAAGTCTTTGCCCCTCAACTTTCACCTAAAGCTTCCCGATTGCCATCACTTTGGAAACTCCGTCTCGGGCGAAACCCCTCTCGCCTTTGCTCCTCAACTTTCGCCTAAAGCTTCCCGACTGCCATCACTTTGGAAACTCCGTCTCAGGCGAAAGTCTTTGCCTCTCAACTTCCGGCGGCGTGCTGGCGAAAGGGGGTGGACCACTTCCGATCTACCCCCAACAGTAGCCCCTTAGTGCTGTCCTGGCTCAACTTGTTTGGCCTGGATACGCTAATCAATCTTTCGCCAACGCCGCCCCAGAATTTGTTCGAAAATTCATTTTGATTTCTCTTCTTTTGAAATTGTAGTTTTGAGTTTTCGACCAAATTTTGAATTTCCCGCCATTTTCCTTCATTAATGCTGAAAATTTTTCATTTTCTTGATTTATTTTTAATCTCGCATTATCCTCTCGGGATTCGTGCCTGGCGGGGGCAGACGCGTCGGCTCGCAAATCGAGGCGACCGTTGCCGACCGCGCCTATATAAGCCGCACCCCCCCGGCGCGTCTCACTCATTTGCTCGCTGCCGCCTTCACGCTCTCGTCAAGTTCCTTTCGCTTGACGCTTTCGCTTGAAGCTTTCGCTTTGAGCTTTCGCCACAAGAGCCCGTGGTGCTTTCGCCCTAGGAGTGAAGCCTGGTCCGACTTGTTTTCGGTAAGTTTTGTCTTCCAAACTTTCGCCTTGTGTTTTTAGTTTTTCTTTCGCGTGTTTTTTATTTGGTTTTTCGCGTTTTTAGATGGCGAGTGAATCCTCTTCCGCGAATTCTTCTCGCTCTAATTCTTCGAGCATTCGTCTTCTTCTAATGATGAGGAAAACAAGCAAGCTCCCACTAGCTCTAGTTCGGGGACAGCTCGGAAAGTGAAGAGCAAGTTGCTCCCCCAATCGCTGCTATTCCGCTGCGTGCTTTCGATGCGGCGGATGAGGATGTCGAAATTGATGATACTTTCGAAATCCCTTCATTCCCTCCTCGCGATGGAATTGATCTTTCTCCTCATCCGGAGGACCGGCTGAGGCGCGATCTAGATGGAGCCCCAGCGAATGGTTCTGATGTTGGTAGTGATAATGAGTCAGAAGATTTAAAGGCGGAAGTTACCGCGACTTCTCAGGCCAATCTTAAACCGAAAGACTATCCTCGTATTCCGGTTTATGAGTTGAAAGAGTCAAAGTTGACGAGGATGAGTTGGATAGTTATGTGCTAAAAGGGTACATGACTCAGGCAGTTCGCGACAGATGCAGAGCTCCAGAAGATGAAACCATCCCTGAGCCCAAGGAATATGAGGCTATCATTTTTCGTGATTATTTTCGAGCTGGACTGACCATCCCATGTGAACCGTTTGTTGCGGAAGTTCTTGGGAAATTTGGGCTGCAACTTCACCATCTTACTCCTAATGGTGTCAGCCGTCTCAGTATTTTCGCTATGGGACTGAAGTTCATCGGTTGCCCACTTAATTCCGAATCCTTTGTGCGGAATTACAGTGGCTATGGGAGATTGGACACCAGATCCGATAAGAAAAGGCAAATTCGGTACACTTCCGAGTATGGTGGTTACAATTTTACTGCTCGCCTTCATGAACGCATTCGAACCCTGGTTACATTTTATAAGGGCAAATGGCCAAGCCGGAAAGATTATTGGTTCTATATTCGCGTCTGTGAACCAGAGGATGTTGATTCTGCGAAAGCTGAAGGTTTGGAGAAAGCTCATCCCTTAGTGTCTCAGCTTTCGCCAATGGTGGAAGGAGCGAAAGCTGAGTTTGTTCCGAGCCAGGATGAGGAAGAGGCTAGCAAGTTCTTCTGGCGAACCGCCTCCAAACAGACTAGCCGTGACTTAGCAGAAGAATGGATGGTGCTGGGTCGGTTGCCTCTCGATCCTGAAGTTGTTTTTAAGGATTTTGTCACAACTCCTTCAGGGTGTGCTGCTCCTGATACTAATTTCGATCATCTGACGGAAGATGACAAGCTAGAATATGCGGAGCATATCGAAAGTTGTGTTTCCGAGATATTTGGTCCTTATGGCGAAAAAGAACATAAGTTATGCGTCCAACTCGGATTGGCTGGCGCACGATTGAATCGAATGTTCGATTTGATTGGTGCTCCGTATTCAAACGAATCGATCCACAATCTGTAAAGAAGCGGAAGGTGCCCCGACAAAACGTGGACGAAGGGGGCGTCCACGGTCGGCCCGGGACGTGGTGGGCATTCGACGAGGACCCAAGTCCTCGAGCGAAAAAAGCGAAAGTTGAACTCTTGGGAGGTTCGTCGTTCGAACTCCGCGATGTTAAATTTGGAAGAGAAATTGTGAAAGCTGTTAAGCCAAGTTGCGGTGTGACTTTTGGTAGAACTCGGGCTTGGGGAATGTCTCTTTATGAAATGGTTGGATTTGTTTAATTCGATAGTTCTTTGGATTTTGATTCTGTTTTCCAAGTTCTTGTTTAACTGATAAACTTTCGTCTTGTTTCTGTCTTTTTCAGGTTGAAGAAGAAAAAGATACCATGGCTGGACGTGCCAAGATCCCTGATCCTCGGATGCTGGAGGACGATGACACTGTGTCATTCTTGAACCTTGGGTCTAGTCTTGGCGAAAAGCGCCCGGCTGTTGCATCCGATCGGGATTCGAAGAGGCAGAAGACTGCTGCTCTGAAGATCACCGAGACTGGTGAGGCTTCTAAGGAAGCTTCGAAAGACATTTCGAAAGATGTTTCGAAAGTGACCAGTCGGCGCCATTCGCCGAAAGTTGGTAAGTCTCGATTCTTCAAAGAGTCTATGGTTGAAAACATCTTCCGGGGTCACCTGTTCGGGCATGGTGAATTGGATTTGGATTCGTGTTCCGATGACTACGGCGAAATGGTGGTTTATTCTGGGACCAGTTCTTCCGAAGAGCGTGACCCCAGTCGAGAGAGGGCTTATAAGATCTCAAACTCTCTTGGGTTTCCCGCAGACACGCGCCTGATGGCGAAAGTTAGACATGAAGAGATGGGCATTTTTCCGAATGCTAAGGCGCTGCAGGCCACTGATGAAGCGGCCAAGTCCTTCGGGATGCCGCAAGTTGAGAATGGTCTGCTTCGGTTCAACCGAGAAGGCCTTCATGATGCTGCAACCTCTCACCTTATCCAGGTGAATTGCATGTTTTCATATCCTTAGCTTTCGATATTATGTTGAGGTTTTGATATTATGTGTCTAAACTTTCGATTGCATTTCTCTTTTTTGTGAAGGCGGTGATTCTGAGCCGCTCTCTTTTCAAGAAAGATGAAGCTAAAATTTCTTCTCTTCGGAAGACAATCACTGAGAAAGATGAGCGGATTAATGATTTGGAGAGGGCTATGCAGAAGCTGAAGAAAGATTTTGAGGAGGAGAAAGAGAAGTCTGAAGCTGAAAAGGTTTTGCTTGTGGCGAAAGTTGAAGAGCTCAACAAGACTGTTAACGAACTGCGCCAGCGTGAGGAAGATTTTCTGATGGGCCTTAATGCCGAAGGGCAGAAAGTCTTCCTAGCTTATAAGAATCTTGTTGAGGGGATTGGTTCGGAAGTTGATCTACCTCAGAATACGCCGCCTATGGAATATTTGACTTGGCTGGCCGATGAACTTTCGAGCTATGAAGACTTGCAAAACACTGGTCGTGACTTTGCCGCCCTTGAAGCAATCAATGCTTTCGCTCAAGCTCTTCGGGACCACGGATGCTCTCATGCATCCGAAATGGTTATCAAGGCGCCCAATGAATACTACAAGCGCCGTGCTGATTCGAAAGCTGATGCTAATCGCTTTTATGACGAGTTTTGGTTGAAAGGTGGCCGTGACCTTGCACTTATTCGCGTTGCCGTTTCGCGTGGCCAGGTGGTGCACTGTTACTTTCGACTTTTGATTATGCTTTATTATTTTTCTTAAAATATTGACCTCTTCCTTCCCCCTTTTTGTAGACTTCGGATGAGAAGAAAGCTATTAGGGCGAAAGTTCAGGAATTCATCGACGCAAGGAATGCTAGACAACGTGCGGCACGCGAAGCCCGGTGCCGGGCGTTTGGTGATGCGCAACCAACGCCTTCCGTCGCAGCCCGGCTACCGAAGAGACCGCGAATGCGAAACGCTCCTCCCGGGCGGCATCGACTCTTCCGCCCGAATGATCCACCGGTAGCTCGAATTAGGACTTATGCTTTTGAAAAAACAATGTGAATTGTGAAGGCGCGATGTTGCGCGGATGCTGTAAAACTCTTGAAATGCTTTTGTTGTATCTTAAGTACTTTTCGCTTTTTTCTTGCGTGTTTTGACAGGTTGATGAGGCCGACTTAACCGATGCGGTTGAGATTTTCCCTCTTGCTGTTGCGAAAGGTGACTTTCATGTTTCTGGTGAGTCATGGAATCGCTATCGCCAGCGACATCCTCGGCGATCTTTAGGTGTTTTCCTGCGTTCACGCTTAAGGAGAAGTCTTCGGACTGCCGAACAGATTGTGAAATTTTGGAGTCATCGCGACACTGGCTCTGGTGAAGGACCTTCCGGAACCAAGTTTTCCGGAAGTCTTCCCAAATTTCCGAAAGATGAACCTTATGAAGATGTTCCCTTAGAACGTGCTCGTTATAGTTTTATTCCTGTGACCCCCACTATCGACGAAGAGTCCTTGAAAGTGCCTAAAGATGAACCCTTTTGAATGTAAATCGTGATTGTAAACTGTAATTCTGTGTTTTGTGAATAAAAGTGATCAGATTTCGATGTGTGCATCGAACATGCTGTCTTTACACGGTCCCTTCGATCGAGCCCCTTTACTCATTTATCTGAAAAACGCCGCCCCCCCATCTTTGAGTTAGGGGCGAGCAGGCTTTGTCATCTTTCGGCTGTGTTAGTGAGGATAAAATCCCTCAACTTTAAATTTGTTGAAAACGCCCCCCCCCATTTTTATAGTTGAGGGGTTTTTCGAAATCACCGATCCATATTTTGTTTTCTATTACACAATTTCGTCAAATGATGAAGCGATGATGACTTTTTTAATTTCGAAAGCCGGTGTACAATTATTCCGTTAGCACTTCCGCTAACATTGCAACAGTATTCCTACTGCTGCTACGATTAGGCTCGTTACTCCAAATAGGAAAGTTAAGGGTCCTAAAATCGAAATATGTTGCTCTTGGTGGCGCAAATAATGAAGAGAGCTATCGCTATAAATATTATGAAAAAAAGCTCTCGAAATTGCACCAAAAGGATGAAGATACTCCGATACGGACTTGCTTAAATAATTTACAGCAAGTTGGAGTTATCTCGGAGGCTCGGTTTCGATTTGTGACCGAATTTGGGATTGAAGTTCTGGGCGCTTTTTCCCCTGACCTCTCGTTCCTAGGTTTAGCGAAAGCGTATTGCCTTTTTTCCCGGAGAGTGACTAGTCATTGTTCTAAATGGGTAGCGCACGAATTTAGTGATTGGCTCTGGTTGCCCAGCTTATATAGACTCCTGAAGCGTTGATCAATGCATTGTTTGTGCTAAAAAGGTGATGTGCCTTTGACAAAGTCTGAAGTTGATTATTGATTTACATGGAACGCAGAAATTTATTCCATGGTACTATCGTATCTTTCGAATTGAATACTATTGCTTCTGTTTGAATGAAGTCTGATGCATTGTCAGAATTAATTGGTCTTGATTGCTGTAAAGCTATCTGCGCTTTGATCCACTGTACTTTTGTATCTTTTGTATTGAACTTAAAATTATGACCTTTTGCCAGAATTTATGATGTCTAAATGTAAAAAGTTGGCTTGTCAGAGGTACCATATCTTTCGTTTTAAACGCGGTGATTGCCTCATTCATATCTTTGTCTGGGCATTGTAGTCCTATAAATAGCGTACATGGTTCCCTTCATTTGCATGTCTCATTGTCTTATGGTTGTAGGGTTTACGTAGTGAAATTGCGGTTGTTCTTCCGGTTTCTTGGCGGGGTCTTCTTCCTTACCATTTTGTTGGGAAGAAGACCACTTCTAAGAAACCCGAAGCTCAACTCCGAGATGCGTGGTTCGCTTCTCTCTTCAATTTTAGTTGAAGTGATCATTTGGTTTCGACTTTTTTCATCCTCCCCGCCCGATTTGTGGTGGCGAGGGTGAAAAGATTCAAAACCAAATGGTTAGCTTCGATTGGAGGTTATCGGTAGCGATGTTGCGGTTATGCTCTTCTTTTTAGATTCAACTGAATTGATCTTTTGGTTTTTTGTGTCCTTTCATTCTCTCTCCCGCCTAGTCCGTGGTGGCGAGGATGAGAGAACTCAAAAACTAAGTGGTCGGCTTCAGAATCTTTGGCTAATGCTTCCCACCAACTGGACAACTTTGTGATCCAGAATGATTGTTGAGGTTTCGTAGGTCAGTGATGCTTGAGCTCAAAATAGCTGATGTTTCGCTCATTGGTCTCAAGCATGACTGGCTTTGAAATTTTAACATTAAACGTTCTGAAGTACCCAATTTTTGTACTCGTGGTAGTTTATAGACGATTATTAGTGTTTCTCAAGTCGGTAGTACTTTAGTTTTTCTTTGAAATCCTAACATTGCCGTGTCTGTCATGTTAGCTTGCCGTGAGCTTTCGGGCCTGATTCGGTTTTGTCTAAAACCATACCTTAGTCTCTTTCGACCTGCTCATGTTGATCTGAATTTCTTAGAGGCTAAGCCCCTTAGCCATTTTCGGCTTTAGCCATTTTCGGCTTTAGCTCTTTGAGCTGTTAGGCTTGCTCTAATTTTTTCAGAAGCTGAGCCCCTCAGCCATTTTCGGCTGTAGCCATTTTCGGCTTTAGCTCTTTTTGAGCTATTGGACTGTTATGAAAACAGTAGGTTGTTTACAACCTTACCTTGGCGACTCCTGCGTTTTGTCGAATATTCAAGGTGTTTGCACCTTGTTTTCGACCTTAGCATGTAATCTGGTGCTCTCTTGTTCTGGGGAAAAATGTAATAATAGGAAAAAAGGGATACAAAGGACTGCCTCATTAAAAAACCTCACACCTTTCGCAAGGCTTCCCCTGTGAGGAAAAAGAGTGCAAGTCCCCAGATTAATGTCTACTGAAATGTAAAAAATGCGAAAAGTAAAATTACATCTCTGCTTTATATTCTATGGATAAAAGCGACGAAGATTGTCTCGCATTCCGGTGTGTGTGTCGATTCGACGCCTTCTTCATTGATCAACCCGAAAACTCCTTCTTTGACCATAGCCGAGACGATATATGGCCCATGCCATTGTGACCGTAGCTTCCCCTCGCTTGTTTGGTTGCTTGATGAGGACCATGTCTCCTGGGTTGATGTCCTTTCGTAGTACTTTCTTGTCCCTCCAAACTTTTTGTTTCTTGATGATATTTGTCTAAGTTTTGTGCTTTGCCTCTAGCTTTGTTTGTTCGAAGTTTCGATGTCAACGAATCTTTGGATTGGATTGGTTGCTTTGCGATTTTGGTTCGAATGATCCAAGCTTCATTTCTTCCGGCGTGATTGCTTCTTCGCCGTATGATTGGAGTGAAATCCGATGCTCTGGTCTTTGAGATGTTATGGCCCCATACGGATTCGTTAGCTCTTGTGCCCATTTGCCTTTCTTTTCTTCAACATTTTCGAAAGCGAAGTGAATATCTCAAAGATTCGCTCTTTCGATAGCTCCATTTGACCGTGTGGGTGATTGACCGATCGAAAGCCAATTTTATGTTTAGCTCTTCACAAAGCTTCGTATTGTCAATCGAATTGTTTGCCATTGTCAACCATGATGTAGGCCGGTACTCCGAAACGACATATGATTCGTTGCCAAGTAAAGTTGATTAATGTTTTTGACGTGATTTTCGCCAGAGCTTTCGCCTCAATCCACTTGGTGAAATATTCCAAAGCGATATGGCGAACTTTAGATTTCCGGAGCTTGCGGAAGTGGACCCACAATGTCTATCCCCCATCTTTGCAACGGCCAAGTTGGAATGATGGGACTTGTTAAATTTGCTTTGACCCTTTTGATTTTTTGCAAATCTTTGAAAGGCTTCACATCTTCGGACAATTTCCTTTGCGTCTTTCGCCCTTTGTCGGCCGTAGAAACCTTGCCTCATGGCTCTATGAGCTATCTCATGTGGACCTCTCGTGTGCACCGCACATGCCCGAGTGCATTTCGGCTAAGAGCTTTTCTCCTTCTTCTTTGCCGATACACTTCGGTAGTGGTGCAACTACGCCTTCTTTGTATAACTCCTCTCCAATGATTGTGTCTTGCTTTGTTCTAGACCTCATTCGCGATATTCCTTCTTGTCTTCGGCTCATATGTTTCTTTGAGGAATGCGACAATTGGTGCTCGCCGGTCCTCGCTTGTTATTACGTGTATTGCTCTTGGATTTTCTTCTTCTTCCGTCACCGCCTTTAGAGTTAATGTTTGGTAAAAAACGTCCGGAGGTAAGGGTATGTTCGCGCCGCGCTTTTCGCCAATTCGTCGGCTTCGGAATTTTCTATCTCGGGATGTGCCTCGAGTGAACCCGGAGAAGTGCTTTTCCATTCTTCGACCGCCGCGATATTTTGCCAGTTCTCTTTCTTTCGCTGTGTACTCTTTTTCAATGTGGCCCACTATCACTTGTGAATCTGATTTCACGATGCATCTGCGTATGCCCGCGCTCTCGGCTTTCGAAGTCCCAAGTAACACCGCCGTATTCCGCTGTGTTGTTTGTTGTCTGAAACTCTAGTCTTGCTGCATATCTCAGCCTTGGGCCCGCCGGAGGTATTAGTATAGCTGCGATTCCGGCGCCTGAATTGCACCATGCTCCGTCACAAAAGATTGTCCATGTTGGCTCTTCGAACCTGATCGTCGTGTCGAAAGCTAACGGGGTCCAATCCGCTATAAAGTCAGCGATAACTTGTGATTTAATTGTGGACCTGTGTGTGAAGTCCACTATGTACTGGTTCAGTTCTGCTGCCCATTTTCCGATTCTACCAATTGCTTCAGTGTTGCGAAAGAGCGCTTCTAATGGTTGTGCTGAAGTGACGATTATGCGATGTTGCTGAAAGTAGTGCTTCAGCTTTCGCGAAGCCATTACCACTGTGTAGGCTATTTTCTCAAGTTCTGTGTAGTTCGTTTTTGCTCCTGACAATGCTTCAGATACATAGTAGATCGGGAATTGTTGAATCTTGCCTTCACTTTCTCTTTCTTCGACGAGTACAGCGCTTACTGCGGTGTGAGATGATGTGAGATATAATAGAAGGTCAGCTTTCGCCGTTGGTTTGTTTAGAGTCGAAAGCTTTGTGAGATAATGCTTTAGATTTTCGAAAGCCTGCTGTTGTTCTGCCCCCAATCGAAGTGATCCGCTTGTTTGAGAACCCTAAAGAACGGCAGTCCCTTTTCTGCGGATTCTTGCTATAAATCTGCTTAACGATGCCATACGTCCCGCGAGCTTCGTACCTCTTTCTTGGTTGAAGGTGGTTTCATGTTAACTATCGCCGCGATCTTCTCGGGATTAGCATCAATCCCTTTTCTTTGATACCATGTACCCAAGAATTCTACCTTCTTTGACGCCGAATGCACACTTGTCGGGGTTGAGCTTTAGACCACTTTTCTTTAGATTAGCGAAAGTTTCCTTTAAATCTTCAATGTGCGTTTCCTTTCTATCACTTTTGACGACGATGTCGTCCATGTAGTTGACCGGTTTCGACCTTTTTGATCGTCGAAAACTTTGTCTCGCCATTCTAGCGAAAGTTGGTCTGCGTTGCGCGGACCTTCGGGCATTCTTCGAAGCGGTAAGTCCCGCTTGGGGTGATGAAACCGGTCTTTTCCTCATCGTCCTTGTTCAGCCATATTTGGTGATAGCCGAAAAACAATCTACCAGCTCATTCTTTCGCGGCCAGTGGCGCGGCGATATCGACCAGCTTGTCTATTCTTGGCATTGGATACGGATCTTTTGGGCATGCTTTGTTGAGGTCTCGTGAAGTCGATACACATTCTCCACTTCTTGTTTTTCTTCTAACCATTACTACATTCGCTAGCCATTCCGGATATTGAACTTCTCGATAACTTGAGCTTGCAACGGTCTGTCAACTGCTTTCGCGCTTCCGCTCTTTTGTCTCGAGATTTTTTGCGGCTTTCTCGCTTCCTTGGTCTTATTGCTTTGGACACGTTTAGATTGTGTTGGGCAAGTTCTCTGTCCACTCCTCGTAGATCACTAGCCGACCAAGCGAATACATCTTTGTTTTTGTGCGAAATTTGATGAGTTCAACTTTCTCCTGCTTTGCTCCAAATCTTTTCCGATGTGCACGTATTGGTCGGGAGTGTATTTTGATAGTGGTACTCTTTTGGTTTCTTCATTCGGTTTTGCTCTCGCTTTCTCCCTTTTCTCTTTATTTTCATCATCATCTTCACTTTCGTCTTCCTTCTTTTTTGTTTCTTTGACTTCGTTGATCATGCTGTATCCCGGAATAGGTTTCCCTTCAATTTTTTTGGCAGCTTCTTGATCTCCGAATAATGTTATTATTCCGAAAGGTGAGGGGACTTTCATGCAGAGGAAGCTCTGTTTTATTACTGCATCGAACTTGTTTATGAATCCTCTACCGAATATGGCAGTGTATGGGTACGGCATATCTACAACGTCGAAAGTGATCATCTCAGCTATGGCCTTCTGATCTTGCGCAAGGGCTACTTTCAAATTTATCTTTCCGATTGCGTTTATTCTTGAGCCTCCGAAGCCGAAGAGCGAATTTCCCGCGGTGTCTAAAGTTCTTCTGTCGAGGCCCATTTGTTCGAAAGCTTTGGAAAAGATGATGTCCGCTGAACTACCATTGTCTATCAGAATATTGTGTAGAGTGAAACCATTAACATTAGCGGTAGCGACGAATGCATCATAGTGCGGATAGTCTCTGATCTTGAAGTCCTCTTTAGTGAAAGTGATAGGTACCATGGACCACGTTGGTCTACCTAAAGGCAACCTTGGAGTTACAGTGTGTATTCTCCTTTCGTACTCCTTTCTTGCTCTTTTGCTTACGTGCTCTAGATTTGATCCGCCTATGATGGCGTAAATGTGTCCTTGAGACGGTAGCACTGCATTTACCATGTGAGCTTCTTGATTGTTCTCCTGTTGAACTTGAGAATGTTGTGCCTGAAGCTAATGTTCTTGTACCGCCGGCGAAGAGACCGCCGCCGACGTAGCCCGGGTCTCGCGGGAAGCCGAACTATCGGATTTTGGGGCGGATAGGGCCGGGTGTACGCCGGTTGGTGATACATAATTTGCCGAGGGTACCGCTTTGAAGTTGAGCTTGATACGAATGTTGATATGCCATGTGATTCTGATTTGAAGTACCACTTTGTTCTCGTCCCGTGTTGTGAAACACGTGCTTGGGATTTTCTCTCTGAGGGATTGCATCATCTTTCTCCTTCTGCTCTTTCGCTAGCTTGGTGTATATGCAATCTCTTGTGAAGTGATTTTTGTCTTCTCCACAAATTACACAATATGGGATTCTTTGTCCTCCTCCCCGTCCTCTTCCTCTTCCGCGAGGTGGACGGCCGCCTCTGTTTCCTTGGAAATTTTCCCGTTGTTGTTATGATATGGTGTGGTTCGTTATTCCGCATATTCTTCGATCATTCGGTTCTTTGTTGAAGGTTGTTTACTTGACGATAGTTCTGGTTGTTTTCTCGATTGTAAGGTTGCCTCATCGGCTGAGCTTGCATTGGGTTGTTTTGGTTTGTGTTGGTTCTTGCTGCTTTGCGCTTTCGAAGGTCGTCTTCTGATCTTGCGAACTTTCGCATTTCTTCGAGCAACTGCTAAGTTCGTGTTTTGGTGTTTCTCTTATTAGATGGAAAGCACATGGGCCAATCTCGTGACCTTGTATTGCTTCTTTGCGATGACTACGTCGTCGGAAGCATTTGGCACTTGCACTCTCACCTGAATCGGCTGTCTAGATATGATGACAATAGCTCTCCATCCTCTTGCTTGCACGTCATTAGATCTCTGGTTGTTTTCTTTTCTTTTGGAACCCTTGAAAGGTCGAAAGCATTTCCTCCTTAAGTTGTCCCCATGTTCGGATTGACAATGGCTTTAGTGATGTGTACCATTCATAAGCAACATCTTCGCGCGCCATAATGAATGATTTTGCTAAAGTGGTAGAATCTCCTCCGACGAATGTACCGCTTCGTAACTTGCCAAGAAACTTTCGAGGGTTTGATTTCCCGTTGAAAGGTGGTAGCTTTGGCTTGTAATTCGCCGGCCATGGGTGCCTTTGTAACTCCGGCGAAAGTGGAGAAGTTGGGTCCAAAGTTATTTGTTCCATCGGCCTTGGCTGAATATTCTCTTGAAAGAAATATGGTGGCATTTGGGGTGCCTGAAGATGAGCTGCCTGTAGTTGAGCTGCCTGAAGCTGTTCTATCTCTCTTTGGAGGGCTATCCTCCTTGCTTCCGCTTCTTGTACTTGCTGCTGAGTTAGAGCCTCTCTATTTTTGGCAGCGATGTATCTCGCTAGCCGATCGCGTTGCCGGGCGAAGAGTTCGATTTCCCCTTGACTTTCGCCGAGCCGCTTTCGCAGTAGTCCGGCATGATCATTCACCCGAATATCATCTTGCCCTTGTTGTTCGTCTTGCCGATCTTCGGCTCGTCTTGGTTCGATTTTCATCTTCGGACGTTGCTTCGCGAGCGGAACTATCTCTCTTGCAAGATCTGTTGCTGGAACTTCTGCTCCGGCCGAAGTGCCAGCATCTGCCTGTTGTCCTGACTCTTTTGCGAAAGGTGAGAGGGTAGCGTTGGCTTCTCCTGTCGCCTTCTTCCGTCCTCCCTTCGGTGGCATGGTCGTTTCGAGCAACAACCACGGGTGGGCGCCAATGTTGGTGTTCGCTCCAACGACCGAACACCAAAGAAAACCGAAACGAACGAAAGTAAAGGACGAATGCTTACGGCGAAATGAAACAAACGGCTTTATTCCATTCCGTGATCGGTCCGTTTACAAAATGCCCCGGGGTCCATTTATAGTAGTCCGTGGACTTTTACATGACCAAAATGCCCCGAGTCTAATCTTCTATCTTCTACCATGTGAAGGGCAAACCTGTCTTTTCCTCCTCCAAACCGACCTTCGAGGCCGCCTCCAACGCTTGGTCCAACTCGGTCAGCCCAACTCGGCCCACGAAGCTCGGCCCATCATCTACCCGCAACAAACCAAATATCTGCACAAGGCAAAAGGGCCAAACTGGAGGTCTACACTCAAATTCGCCTCAGCTTCCGACTCAAATGCGAGCCGCGACGTATTCCGCTCACGGCTCAAGCGCGGCTCGAGTCGAAAGCCAAATCCCCTTGGCTTTCGACTTCTTGAAACGGCGAAAGGCTTTTCCTCTCGGCTTTCGCCTAAACCTTTCGACTGCCTGGATTACGGGAACATTGCCTTAGGCGAAAGTCTCCGCCTCTCAACTTTCGCCTAAAGCTTTCGACTGCCGGAACCTTTGGAAACTCCATCTCAGGCGAAAGCCTTTGCTCCTCAGCTTTCGCCCAAAGCTTTTCGACTGTCATCACTTTGGAAACTCCGTCTTAGGCGAAAGTCTTTGCCCCTCAACTTTCGCCTAAAGCTTCCCGATTGCCATCACTTTGGAAACTCCGTCTCGGGCGAAAGTCTCCCGCCTCTCAACTTTCGCCTAAAGCTTCCCCGCCATCACTTTGGAAACTCCGTCTCAAGCGAAAGTCTCCGCCTCTCAACTTTCGGCAGCGTGCTGGCGAAAGAGGGTGGACCACTTCCGATCTACCCCCAACACGTGCGCCTCGCGCCCGAGTCGAGTAGTGCCGGGCCGCCACGCTGGATACGCCCGCGCGGCGACTTCGGCGTCGGGCCACCGTTTCCGGCCCGTCGACCGCTGGGCTGACCACCGCAGGGCTCCGCGTACATACGTTTCGCCGCGTGAGCCTGCGTGTGCACGCGCGTGTACGCGCGTAGGGGCAGCCGCCTCGACCGCGCGCCGATCGTCGGGGAAGTGGCCGGGTACGCATAGCAATTAGCGGTCGGATTTTTTAAAAAGAAAAGGATTTTTTGTGTGACTTTGTTTAAATGTTTCTAAAATTCGTATTTGGAGTTATAGAGCTCGATTTGGGTGAGACCAATTTTGTTAGCTTCCTTGAGATGAGTAGTATCTATTAAAAATATAAGATATCATGTTTGAGATACTATTATATTGAGCTTAGAATTAATTATTGAATTGCTTAATACTTTAGAAAATGCATAATAAATAGAATATTGCCGTAAAAAATATGGTTCTTGTTTTGTTGGTCTTCTTGTGTGATTATTTGTCCATGGAAAATATATCGCTTGCATGTTACATGTAAGATTATGAAGTTGTAGTTCAAGTGGGATTCTAGGTCTATTCTCTAATAATTCAAAAATGCATTTTTGTTGAACTAGATTTGGGTTGATAACTTTTGTAGGCTTCTTATAGGGCATGAGGTAGCTCTTGATGTAGTGGAACTCCGAGGTTTGGTATACTTCTTAGTACAAAGTATTTTAGGTTCCCCGTTATATGTTGCCTTGTCCTTTTTGTGTAGAATAATAGGCCTATCCAATTGAGATGAAATATTAATGGTAGGCTATGATTGCTATGTCAGATTTCCCGTAATATTTGTAGATTTTTCTCGAAGTTAAAATAGATGTTGCGCTTATACCCTATCGATGAAATTGTCGTGTTTAAACCCTCGCTTAGTCATGCCCCGCCATCAATAGTGTTATTTAGGCATGCATAGGGTGTTTGATATGCTAGTGCTATTATGTGTGTATGATGGAACGAGTAAAGGCGATAGTAATTAGCATATGATGACGGTGTCGAGATGGTTATGCTTAGACTAGATCTTTGGCTTTACTAACTTGTTTGCTGGTGATAGTAGAAAGGGATGTCTTTACGAGGATTACATTATGTAGTAGAAAATATAGTAGATGACATGTGCTTATGGTATATGTTCTTGGATGATGTTGACTATCTTGTAGAAAGAGTATACAAGCATTCATCATCATCATACTCCATTATCATGCCACGTGCATTCATCGTATTCATATATGCATCCACATCATACAAACGCTTAGGAGAACGGGGTGTGATGTGGAACGGAATCAAGAAGAGGAGTCCCGAAGGAAGCTCTCACACAATGAGGTGTCGGGACTTGGGTCGTCAATCCTCTCTGAAGGCAAGCCCTGAGCATTTCTCCTACCGTTTTACAAATAACTTACTTTGCGTCCTTTACCGTTTATGATGCATTAAGTTTATTGGCGTTGATCAAAACCGTTGATGCACTATGATTACCTTTGACCACCCGAATTACCCAAAACACCTTGTTGGGCAAAGTTCGCTTACATGCTTAGCCCCGCTTTAACTAGACTGGAGAAGTCGGGTGATTTCCATCCGGCGAGTTATAGTGATGATTCATAATGGTGAGCTATACCGTTATGATGAGATAACCATGAGAAGAAATAAATTGAGACCGGACGGATTGTGTTGTGGCTCAACGGAAGGTTCTCGTGTTGTTTATCCTCTCTCGTGTCGACCTAGGACCCGTCCGATGTCACGGCCCTCAAGGCTTTTGAACGCAGCCTCTACATTTAGCCGGTCGCATCCGAGGTCATCGGCCGCGAAGCCTAGTAGCTCTGCTTCCGCCGGGTTTTGCGGAGATGATTGATCGTGACCGATGCCGGTGGCGGTGTTGTCAGTGGGCGCGATGGTAAGTTCGAGGTCGGCGTCCGGACTAGTATGCATGCAATGGGGGCCCCTCAAGGTATGAGAATATTCACAATCCCGCGACAGCTCCCGAATAGTACGAAGGGTGACCTAAGGTGCCTTTCGCGAGGCATGTCCGGGTTTGTGTAGGAATACCCCGTCGAGATGCAAGGCCGGTTCCAAACGATCATGATCGCCATCACCACCTGGATACCGACTACCGCCATGAGCACCGCATCATAGCTTAACAACTTGAACAAAGAGATGAGATGGTTATGATGTTGATGCTGAAAGATGCCAACCAAAATGGGTTACTATTCTTGCTTGATAAATTACACCATGTTTGCTTAGAACAAAAAGCAATCTAGTATAAACAAAGACCACTTTAAAAAATGCAAAGCTAGAAGCATTTGCTAATTGTTCATAATAAGCTTAAGCGCTATGCAAAGAAATGAGTCAATGAAATAGCCTATAAAGCCATGCATACTCCATGGTGTCACTTTGTTTTTGGTTTATGACTAGTAAAGTTCAACAGTACATTCTCGTACCTCGTGGTTTT